>WBMZ01004003.1:0-177829 GCA_013400975.1 Atrichornis clamosus
CCCTGCGGTCCGGGCGCGGCCGGCCCGGCCTCGGCAGCGGCGGCAGGCGGCGGCGTGTCCATGTTCCGCTGGCTGGAGGTGCTGGAGAAGGAGTTCGACAAGGCGTTCGTGGACGTGGACCTGCTGCTGGGCGAGATCGACCCCGACCAGGCCGACATCACGTACGAGGGGCGGCAGAAGATGACGAGCCTGAGTTCGTGCTTCGCCCAGCTCTGCCACAAGGCTCAGACCGTGTCCCAGATCAACCACAAGCTGGAGGTGAGGGGCAGCCCGTGGGACTGGGGCGGGGCCGGGCCGGGCCGGGGTCGCATCCCTGGAGGTGTCGGGCTGGCGGCGGCGTGGACCGTGCCCTGCCCCAGGGGCAGCGGGAGCCCCTCCGGATTTCTTCCTGCTCGTTTCCTGCCCCGAAGCAGATGAGGAGGATCAGCCAGGCCCCGCGTTTTTGGATTCGGGCCTGGCCGCGGCGATCCTCATTCTGACTTTGGTAATTCCGGCGCTGGCATAGAGCGGTGCGTGCCAAAGGAGTTCTCTGTGATGTTGAAAGCAGAAGTTTTGGGCAGCCGATGCTGCTGACTGGTCTTCTCTTTGAAGGCTGCCGAGTCTCCGGTGGGTCAAGACGAGAAGACAGAGTCTTAAGTTGCGTCAGGGGAGGTTTAGGTTGGACATTAGGATGAATTTCTTCACAGAAAGGGTAATTAGACATTGGAATGGCTACCCAGGGAGGTAGAGAGGAGTCACTGTCCCTGGAGGTATTTAAGAAAGATTGGACGTGGCACTCAGTGCCATGATGTAGTTGACAAGGTGGTTTTTGGTCATAGCTTGGACTTGATGATCGCAGAGGTCTTTTCCAGCCTGATTCTGTGATTCCTGAGTTTGGAAAGCCTTTTTAAAAAAGGGACAAAGACAAGATCGAGGTGCTTAAAGCTTAGAGTCAGTAGTCAAAATGAGGACATTGTTCCTCCTTACAAATAAAGGAAGCAGAAAAGTGGATTGGGGATGGACTTTGACAGGTCCTGTTGTCCCTTCACAGTACAAAGCAGATCAAATAGCTCTCTGCCAAGCTCAGTCACTGAAAATAATGACAGAGGTCGCACATTCTGTGAGGAGAATAATAATTGTCCTTCCTGTTGGAAAGTTTTCTTCACGCCTGATACAGAGTTTCAGTCAGGGTGGGAAGAAAAAAGCATCAGGTGGAGTCAAGTTGTCTCCTGATGCTGCTGAGAGGTGGGGCTGCAAGAACTAGAGTGCTCTGGAAGGAGATTCTGGAGAACTTCATGGTCATTTTATATCTGTCCAACCTGAGCATCTTTGGTTTGGTAGGTGGTGTTATTTGTGTTGTCCTTAACGGGTGTGAACAGCCCCCTTGTCTTTCAGTTACATACTAGAAAGATTTTGATATTTCCTACCTTCCTACCTTTTCCCTGGGTTAAAGCCTTCCTGTTTCTTCAGTATCTCTTGTAGGCCATACTTTCTAGAACTTTATTGCTTGTGCTTCTAAATTGTAAGTATATTATAGTAGGGGGAAAAATTCGGGAAACCATGAAAATATGGGCTTTGTAAGAGCTTCAGTAGACAAAAGTCCCTTCTTTCAGTCCTTCGTGTTAACAGTTACTATTATAAAAGGATTTTAGAGTCTTCAAGCAGTAACCTGCCCTTCTGAAGGTGTGCCTTTCAGTAGGAAGTAAATTAAGTGGATTGTCTTTGGTTTTAATCAGGTTTCTTCCTGGTATGAAGACATTGTTATGCCAAAGAACCTGTGGAGTTTAACAGAGGAGCAGGATTTTTCAGAGTAGAGGAAAGATCTTATTAAACTAGGGAGTTTTTTTCATCACAATCTTTATTTCACCAGGATGCTTACTGTAGTGATGTTTATGTTTCTCTATATGTTTTGGTTGCTGTGCTGTTTTACACATTTCAGCATTGGAGATATATATATACCTATATATATAAGATGAACCTATAGAGTAGGCTTAATTGTATAGGTGTAGTAAAATAAGGTGAGTTTATGGTAAATAAACAGAATTTATTGCCTATTACACAGGGATGGTGGGTGTTATGTACAGACCTGTAAACTAGGTAGGTTTTCAGGTTATTTTAAGAGAATGAATTGGTACTTGGTAAATATTTCTTTGAAAGGTTGTTTCAAGCTTAAATATCTTGAAAGGAAGTTAAATGACAAAGATCCTGAAAGGTTTTTTATGTCTAATTAAAATCATCAGGGGCACCTAAAAAACTGAAGATCTGTGCCTAAATCTCTTACGAGCTGAAGAGCAAAGAAACACAGTTAGCAGTTGTTAATAGTTAGCATAATTACTGTGTATATCTACATGCTTCAGGTAATTGTTTGATAAAAACAATACTGATAATCCAGAGTGAGTGCTTTAGAAGTGAATAAAAAGTCTTATTTTGTGAAGTATTTTTATTACTGGGAGCAGTATTAGACCTCATAAATATAAAAAAGTTTTTCTCTTTCAAATAGACCTTTATAAGATTTTAGTATTGACTTGAAGGTTGTTAATTTTAGGACCTCATGTTTATTGGAGTCATAAACTTGAAATGAAAGCTGCCATTTAAGATCTCCAAAAGATGGAGCTGCTCTGTTGAAAATGAGTGTCTTCTTACATGCACAGATTTCTAGTCAAAAGCCTCAGTGTCCAATATGAAAAGTACAATTACATATTTTGAAAGAAATCACTAACATCAATACTGGAGTTCAGGATGTGAATGGTGCTTTTACTCCTCTTTTATAATGCAAGTTACTGTATTTCATATAACTTTTAAAGATTGCATTCATTTCTTAGTAACTCACAATTGTAATTTTATACTGCTTGTACATTTTAATACAAAGCTTTCATCACATTCACAAAGATGTCATCGTAATAGTTTACTTACGTACAACTATTCAGGCTAATAAATTATATCCATCTTCAGAAATACACCTTTTATTTGGATTTAAATAATACTTGGACTGAAGCTAAGTTTGACTAAGCTTATTACTCCTGCAGCTGCATTTGCCTGGTCTTATTGAATAAGTGATATTATTTCATAAAGTACTACAACAAAAATAATAAATATCACTGTATTGTTTGTGGATTCCATTTCCTTGACAAAAATTGTTGGGTCTTTTTATAACATTACAGGCAGGAATAAAGAAATGCAGTTCAGACTCCATCTACTTTATCAGCTCAATATGCATTCTCTGATTGGTGCCATTGCTTCTAAGAGGTACAGCTTGGTGGTTTGGTGGATGTAGGCTCCTGTTGTAGGACTTCGGAAAAAATTTCTGCCATGTTGGTGTATACCTACTGCTAAAGATGAGAGAGAGATGAGCCTAGGAAAAATACTGTATGAAGCATGTTCCTGAATAGTGAAAGAAGCATTCCAGGAAGACGGTAGTTTTCAAAGAGGCAGCTATATGTTGGCAATTCTGGGGCAAGTTATTTTTAGAAGGAGCCTGAAGGTATTGCAGATGCACAGGGGATGCATGCAAATAAATTTACTTGTGCATTAGAGTGGTGAAAGCTTCTAAACCTGCTACTGTGCTAATAATATTTGCAGTCTTAAACTAATGATATGTTGGGGAGAGGATTTGTTTTCATAATTTTCCTGCTGGTCACAGTAGGACAGAGTGGAATTAAGTAGCTTATCAAAGAGGAAAAAAAGTGTTAGGCAGTAGAAGCCAGTGTCTTTCCTGAAATCAGCCTCACTACATTGTGAACAAATGGAGACATGTATCTTGATGGAGGATAGTAAGGGCCTCAGTCTTTTAGAACAAAAGAAAATGACAGACATCTTAAAGGAGATTTTGTGGTTCTCTGTCTCTTGGGAAGCCATATAAATCAGCAGAAGCAGGATAGTGGTCAGTGTATGAGATTTCAGAAAATGTTTAACTGAGAAGCAGTTCATAGGTTTTGTTTTTCCTGTTTGACTGTCACTTGACTATGACATTGTCTAAATGTCCTTTTAAAAAAAAGAAGTTCTGTGTATCTGCAATTTTGTAGAAATAAAAGAAATAGGTCAATGTGCTAGTGAAAACTGAGCTCGACTTCGACTGTGGCACTTTGATTGCCAATCTGATTCTGCAATTTTAAGTGAACAAGCTAGAAAGGAATGTCTGGTGGAGCACACCCTATATCTTGGCAGTTGTGTTAAGCCAGTGTATATGCTAGAGTTAAGGAAAGCTTAACTTAAGTTAAAGAAAAAAAATATATGTCTAAGAAGTTAAATGTAGTTTGATATCTGTGATTAACTTGGAATCAGCAGGTTTAGAGGAACATGTTTCTATAAGCTGAATTCTTCTGTAAGGAACTTGCAGCCTATTCAGTTAAAACATACGTAGAATTATGTAGGTAGTATGAAGATCAGTATATTTAAAAGGTCAACTGCAAACTGAAAGGCTAAATGCAGGTGGCTTTATGTGCACGGTGACTTTCCATAAGCATGCCCGTCCATCTTACAGGGTGCACTGCAGAGGTACCTTCCTGCTTTGTTGTTTGGCAGTGCTTCTTAAATCAAGGTAGGACCGTACACCTTCTTAGGAAGGTATAGTTGGATTTTTTTTGTCTTCTCTCCTCTGTCTTGTAGTGAGAAATGCACTAGTGGAAGACCAAGATATTTTTTGCTGCATGTGAGGAATGTATATAAAATTGGGAGAATAGTTGCAATAACTTATGTACTTTTTTCAAATGTCATTAATATTTCCAGTATTTATTGAGGTGTTATTAATTAGACTTTTAATACTTTCTCTCTTTTGGAATAGAAATCTGTTGATACTACATAGACTGTTTTTTTGAAGTATCAGTGGTGTGAGATTTGGTCTAGCTAATTTTATATCCTAAAATGTGAGCAGTTTTCACATATTTAGGAAATACAGGTTTACATGCATTTTCCAGTTGGCTTATGTACTAAATTTTCATTAGTTTGATATATATAACTTCTATCAGAATAATTATGTCCTTTTTAATTACAATTATGCGTATACTTAATTCTTACTGGATTACATTGCATAGGTAGTATGGCTTTCAAAATAATGGCAATAATAAAACTACCAATATGACTTCTAAGAACAGATTTGTGTGTTCTTAATAAGCAACTAGAAGCATAGGCAAAACTAGAAGTACCTGACAAAAATAGTAATTGTGAGACAGTCAAAAATTTGTCACCGACAACAAAGTATATAAGTAGTGATTTAAAAAAAAAAAGGTAATTTTTGCTTTATAAGTAGGTGTAAACAAAATGGAACAGTCAAACACAAAGTAAAACAGTAGCAAGAAGCAGTACCTAAAGCAAAGTGCAGACTGTAATATGTTGCTGCAGTAGCAGGTATTTTAATGGTAGAGGTGAAAAAGATCAGTGATGGGCATAAAAATGTTGGCGATGTATCCATTTATGTAAACGGAAACCACATTTTTAAGATACTTTACATGTAGTATTATTATGTTACCCTTTAATTGTTGGGAGGAAAAGTGTGCAAATAGTTACATGTTCAGAGTGATCTTCGGCAGAGAAGATAAAAAAGTAAGAATGTTGTTTTACATCCTTTTAATTTGCTGACCAGTCTTCTGAATGCTTTGTCAGGACTAAAACAGAATCTGAGAAATGGAGCAGTACATTTATATAATGTACTTTGTATTCTGTATGTGGCATAGTAAAAGTGGATTAAATTAATTAACAATTCTTTTGTGTCTTCAGTATCATACACTGCATTTTTACCAAGACTACTTACATAGCTACACTACTGTAGTGTTTATTTAGGGAGTCAGTCATAAATTTTGTTATTCATGTTCTTATTAGCCACATGATAAAGACCGTGTTGTTAAATTTAAAGTGTTAACTGAAAATTAAAGTCACATATGTCCTTTTGGGGGTCACAATAATAATGAAATAAAGGCTTTTAATATAATTAAAATTTTTGTTAGTACAGTCTTCTCAAATAATATTTTGAAACATTTTTGTCATTGACAAGTGGGAAGCCTTGTGGTGAAATTGATGGGGGTTATCATAAAAAAATTTGGTTTCCAAGTGTATTGTCTATTCAGAAATTCTCATTCTGTCCAGTGCTGTCACATTATTTAGTTTTGCAAGGAACACAGTGAGATTAATAGGGCTCTGGTCTGTTTTTTGTGGTTTCTTGTTCAAAGCAGTTCATTAAACTTCATAAGGGTTGTGTGAGAAATTGCAGCAAATGCTTAGGAGACAGGAAAAATCAAACAGTCAAGACTGAGGAAGTGTAGAGTGTTCTTGTCTTTCGGAGAGCTGCAGACGAGTGTTGAAGTGACACTGGTGAGATAATGGACACGATCCTTTCTTCTAGCAATTAGAGAAATATAATAATTAAGAGCTTCAGCTACTTCACATCAAGGGGCTGATGCAAAGTTCGGGGTCCCTGTGAAAAGTTGGTGGTATGTGTGTGCAGGTGTGTGGGTGGTATGTGCGTTGTGCAGGTCAGGCTCTGTTGTTGAACCAGTGCCACTTGCGTATCTGGTCTCTGAGCGTGTTCAGACCTCAGGCTGTAGGAGCTGCAGCTGTCATGGTGTGAGAAGTTGTTTTCTGTCCTGTACTTGTGTAATGTTATGGGAACACTTAGGAATAATGATTTCATTGTTTGCAAAGCATAATTACACTTTTTTTTAACCTGCTTTTGCTTTTAAATGATGGTTTTGTCTTTTAAAAAATGCCCCCAAGATGAAATGTTAAGCAAATATGCTAGTGTCTTATGTTGATATTTTTACTGCTTTTTTAATGCATATCCTGGGATAGAAGCCACAGAGTAATTGCAGTATTGTAGTGTGCCCTGTTGTGTTTCATGATCCTAGATCCTGTGCTCTTTAAATCAGAAGGTTAATAGTCCCAATCAGGAGTGAATGTTGAAATACATGAATGCATATGTTGGTGAACTTCTTGGGGTCTAGTGTAAATTATGTAGGACATGCTGCTGAAGAAGTGAAAGCGCCTCATATACTTGATTTGTCTGTGAATTTTCGTTTGAGTCCGTGGCAAGATACATAGGGATGGACCGTGTCCTTTAAAATTATTAAACGTGTGTGTGTGTGAATATATATATATATACACACACACACATACACACACACTGGAGGTGTTTTATTAGTAACAGAATCAGTGGAGCTTGGAAGTCTCATGATTTGTGGGGAATGATTTGTCCTAATGGAAGTGTTGAACCCTTTCTCAAGTTAAGGCCTTCCAATTCCAACACTCCCTGTTCTCTCGCATGATCTGGGAGTTTCCGCATCACGGCATCCTTTCCTTTGCCTTTTCACCTCTCTACAATTTGTGGTTAGTTGGCTGGACACAGGACAAGAAGTCAGTCTCTAGCTCAGAACTGCACGTGTGCTGCCTGTACACTGGGCTGTTGGCTCCTGTCTTTGGGTGGATTAAACAAATTGGCCAAAGATCTGACTCTCCCACTTCCTCCTCTGAGAGGGCACTAATCTGTCACTCTTTCCTACTTGTAAAGGTTGTATGTTGTAGGAACTTTAATTGTGCACACTTTTACCTCTTTAATAGATTTGTTTGAATTTTGAAAATTAATTCAGTTCTAATTGACAGGGAAGGAAGACGAAATAGGAAGAAATGTAGATATACAGATAAAATGATGGCACTAGACTGCCTTGTTTAGGCAACTAAGAAATTCTGAAAGGAACTCCTAGCTGCTGGCATTCAGAGATTATAGGGTGGAAAAAAATAATCTTTTACTTCAGAAGGACAGTTTTCAGACCTTTATGAATTTAGAAGGCTTGGTATGAGAATGAATTAGGTGTACCCTAATGGCCTGAAATTAAATGAAAACTAATGGCATTTTATGAGTGCTTGGGTCATGACTTTTAGTCACTGGAGGCTGGTAATATGATGGATAATTTTGTGTGTATCTAGCTTCCCTTTGCTGAAAAATCTGTGTGTTTTCTAATACGTGAATTATGCTTAGACTTTTTTTGAGCTAGAAATTCATATACCAAGAAGTGCATTCATTACCCTTTGATGTTGAGGGAATTCAGGTCTTCCCCTCATTTTTATTTGGTGTGGTGAATAATGCCATTGTCTTGCCCTAGAAGTATTCAGGCCTATGACCCAGCTTTCCAATTCAGCTTGGCTTCATTCTGAGTCCTCATGTCTGGGCAATGTGTAAGTCATAGATATGTTTTATCTCTATCTATATGCTCAAATGAAATTCTTGTCCATGTTGCAGAAATGATTGTGGTAATAGCTCAGGAAATGGAAAAGCTTTTTCCAAAGCTAAAACCATCATCATTACTTTATCTAATGATGCCATGTCTCAGAGTGCCCCTCATCCTCCTGCAGTTTCCCTTTCAGCAGTGAGAGGTTGTTTGCTGTCACCATGGTGTGTTAGTCACCATCACCCAGCTTTCTGAAGTTGTCTCGGTTTCTGTGTGCTCCCTCAGATGCTTTAGATCTTCAGAGGTTGCAATGCTGCCCTCTTCTAGTGCCTCATTCAAGCAGTGCTGCTTATGAGCAAACTTGTGGTTTGAGCATGTGTCTGCTTCCTGTCGTGCACTTCTGTACACAGGTACCTCTGTATTTGTGCTTCTCTCCCTGATTAATGTATTCATCCTTTCCTTGATGTATTTACGCTGTAAGTTGTTCAGGGCAAGGTCCACATTCATATTCTTTTCAACGTATAAAGTTAGTATAGGATCTTTGAGTGTATCTCTGAGATCTAAGAGAAATAAATGATTTTTTGTTAGTTGTTCTAATGCTCACTTTTCTATGAAAAATGTGCATGTGAAAAAACAAAATTTTTTTTCTGAGAGTTCAGACCATCATATGAAAAAATATGAATTATATAAATCGATGGGAAAAGGCTTTAGTGATATTATTTTGTTCTAAGACTCCTAATGAAAAACACTTGTTAAGATTTTAAGAACTCCACAAGTGCAACCAATCCCAGCAGTTAAGCTGGCATTTATTATATAGCCAACTTAAAATACATATTTAGTATAAGATCATTTATAACAAACTCAGTTTTTTGATAATTTGTGACTTCTTGAGCAGAAAAGAGGAACTATTGGTTAAAAATAGGACATTTTCTGGACTGTTTTGCCCAGAGGTTTTTTTTAAATTTTTGAATGTTCTGTGGAAGAAATACTTGTTGCTTAATGCCATGATTCCTCTTCTTTTATCTCCTATGGGAATAGGAAGAGTAATTTATAAATTCTTGAGTTATTTCGATTGAAATTTGTGTTTAATTTTCATAGCTGTAATATCTTTGGGAAATACAAAATGCCCCAAAATTGAGTAAGTATTTCGTTAGCCTTTAAAAACAATTTTTCTGGTATCGTTTTTATGTTAGGTTGTTTGAAAGATAAATGCTGAGTTTTACTATTTGTTGAATTTGACTAAGATCTTCAGTTTACTTGGCTCTTATTTAGAATTTAGAGATAGCCTGTGGTGATAATCTGAAGCAGTAGTTTTGTGTCTTGCCTGCTTGATCCATCCAGGTCTAGGTGTAGGTTTTCATTATTAAATCCTATTTCCATGACCACAGTCGAGTCGTGCTAGTTGCTGTGTGTTGGCTGGGGCATAGACACAAATGAGTTAGCAGAAGGAAACTACGGTGTAACTGCAGTATGGTACTTGCTAATGAGTGATAATTGCTAATCTGCACAGCTGTATACTGTCCAGAAGAGTTCTTCTTTTGGCTGAATCAGCAAGTTAACAGTTAAAAGGGTGTTAAGAAAGTAAACACACTACCTTCTCTTCAACCTCTGCCTCTTACTGTCCCCAGTGAAAGTTTCTGTTCTCTCTTTGTTGTTTGGTGGCTCTTCCTGAACTCTGCTTACCGTGAAGCTCAGTGGTCTCCTGTGGGTGGGTGTTTGTTACTTCTGCCTGCAGCTGCCTTCTCTGCAAATTCTGGGGCAGTTGCAGGTGACCATCAAACTACATAGTTTGATGTATTGAGATGCTATTGACATCTCCCTTCTACAGTCTTGTTGGAGAGTACATCCCAATTGCAGGATAAGTACAATGACGATTATCCTGCAACATTAGTTTATCCTTGTTATGTTTATACAAATTGAAATATTATCATTATATTATCTGGCACCATCTTTTTCTGTAGAACCCTTGCCTCATGAATGGTGCTCTAGGAAGGAATGGCCTTACTGGTAGTTCTTGTTCGTGCTCATCATTTCCTCTGCCCGCTCTCTGGTTTTTACAGAGTAACTTCCAAAATGGAATGTAGAGCTGTTGAATTTCCAGTGGTCTTCCCATATGTTTCCTTTACAACAAATTGATGGAATTTGGATAAAAAACAGTGCTAGTAAGTATAATACAAGGAAAATTAAGTGAGCTGGCTGTGCTGAGAATGGCAGGGTTTCTGTGAAATAATTTAAAGATTTGTACAGAAGTAGATCACAGGATTTGAAATGAGCTTGCAATGTTTGCATTTTGGTATGACTCTTATGTCTGCATCTGTTCCTGGGATAGATTTATGATTTTTCATAATTTGTAAACAGATTCATTACATGATGTATGCTCACACCATTTCTCATTTTGCTGTTTTCATTTTGTTCTCTTTATTTATACAGGCTTTATAGTACCTGAAGGGAGCCTACAAGAAAGATGGAGAGGGTCTTTTTACAAGAGCATGTAGTGACAGAACAAGGGCAAGTGGTTTCAAACTGAAAAAGAGTAGGTTGAGATTAGCTATTACGAAAAACTTCTTTACTGTGAGGGTGGTGAGGCACTGGAACAGGTTGTCCAGAGTGCTCCATCTCTGGAAGCATTTAAAGCCAGGTTGGATGGAGCTCTGAGCAACCTGGTTTAGTGTAAGGTGTCCTGTCCATGGCAGGGGCTTGTAACTAGATGATCTTGAAGGTCCCTTTCAACCCAGGCCATTGTATGATTCAGTGATTCTATGATTGAAACAGCAGGATATGAATTTAAATGCTTGCTCATATGCCGAGTACTATTTTTAACTTTTATTATGTGTTTGACAGTTGTTTTGTGATAATTTTGGGACATCATTCACCCTGCAAAACTGGTAGCCATCATTCTTGCTGCTCTGTATTTTGCAAAGGGAAATGAATTTCTTTTTTCTTCCCCCCCCAGAACTCTGCCATCTTCTACTAGGTGAGGCTGGACAATATTTAACTGGTCTAATTTAGCTGTTCTGCCACTTTGCCCTTCTACAGGCCTTTTGAGTTAGAATTGATGAGAGAGTGTGTGTATGTGTATAAGAAAGCAATAAGAGTCAACATGTTAGCAGAAAGAAGGAAGACATTAGTGGTCTTTTTTTTTTAAAGTAGAAGTAATATATGCAGTGTATAATAACAAAATATTGTTATACATCATGTGAAATTGTGACTGGGTCCAACTGTGCCTTCATTGTTAAGCTCTTTGTAATCTGCTCTGTACTATATCATCAGCTTTTATACCAGCAGTATTTTCTTTTGCTGTGTTAGTTCAGGTGTGTTTCTGCTTTTGTTAGAGGGCAGGTGATTCCTGGATAAGCAGAGAGACTTTATGGCTGGTCACTGGAGAATTTTATAAGTAACTCATGTTATTCTCTAAAATTACTTGCCTTTGTAATATTTTAAATATCATCTTACTGTAAACGGCAGTTTCTGCTTTAGAGTTCTGCAAGGGTTTAAAAATTTTCAAGTTTTTTTGCCATTCTGGCGGTTGGAAGGTGAAAATACACGCAGCTCCTTTCCTTGGCAAAAAGTAAGTGCTAGTCTGATCTGTTGAGGCTTCGCCTAAAGGGAGAGGGGGAGATAATTCTACTCTGTTTGGGAGAGCCAGGTCTGAAATCAGCAGAGCTCATGGACAGGGCACCTCCTGTGTTCCGGTTCTGGAGATGTGGGGCAAGAGGGCACAGCCAAGAGGCAGGAGGGGAGATTGTTCTTCTTGGCAGCTGCAAGCTGGAGGTTGGCTTGATCCATCTCATCAAATTGCACTCCAGGTGCTCTGAATCACCTCTGGAAGTGCCTACTTATATGTGGATGACTCTGGAAGCTTAAGGAGGCTGTCCATTTAAATTATGTACTTAAAGTTAGACCCAGTAAGTACTCCCTGCTGATAGTCAAATCCTTCCTGCTTTTTTTCATTAACAGATGCAGGCATTTTATAGCAAGTTGCCTTGCAACTTGAGATTAATTGTTAATTTGAATGTTAGTATAATGTTGTTAAAATAATAAAATACCCTGCTTTAATATGAGAGGGGTTTTTTAAAAGAATTAGTCACTTTTTCATTTTGGTCTTTAGTTCCAGATCTTTTGGATGCAAAAATATACTGTGGGAATTTAACTAAAAATCCACTGAAATAATAATCTGTGGTTTTTTTGACAAGCAGTAGCTTTAAAGCTTATCTAAATATATGTTATCTTACAAAGTGCTGCTTGAACTTAAGGATAACAAGTAACTTGGTAAACATGTTAGTATTTGTTCTTTCATTCCAGATATAAACCCTACATGAAAACTGTTCCTAAAATGTCTCCAAACCACTTTTTCAAGAGTTATTAACTATTTCTTGTTTTCTACATACGCATTTTAGGGGCATTTCATGGCTTTTGGTTTACCCACCTAATTTGCTGTTTCAGTTAAGCTGTTGATAATAGACCAGCTGTAAATAGGATTATTTGACTTAAGCGTTGGATAAATAGTTGTCATTTTACATTGAGCAGTTTTTTTTCAGTAAGATTTAATAATTTTACAGTTCAAAATTGTGTTTACATTGCTATGTGTGTAAATCCTACCTAACTTTAATGCCATTGCCTTGTTTTGGAGTGGACATCGGTATCACGTAGCATTGTCTGCATGAGATAAAACTCAGCTGTTGTTACTTTTGGCAGTATGGTCGTTTGATGCTAGTTCTGTGGGTGCATGCATTTTGTGGCAACTGGGGAGAAAATCCAGCAAATGATCCGGTGTTAAAGCTGGGCCACAGAGGAACGTGTGACCGCATGTACTCTTAAGCTGTCTTCCACCCTGTATTGCACATATGCACCAGCAAATGATGTATTCTGTGTCACGGTTCTGGTGACCCCGTTCAATCCTTGCTCTCATTACTCTGATGGGTTATACCTTCACAGGCACAGCTGGTTGATCTGAAGTCTGAACTGACAGAAACGCAGGCAGAGAAAGCAGTACTGGAAAAGGAAGTGCACGACCAGCTTTTGCAACTGCACGCTGTTCAGCTTCAGCTGCACGCCAAGACTGGTCAGAGCGTCGACTCTGGGGCTATTAAGGCAAAACTGGTGAGTATGGTGGCTTGAATGTAGGATTATATTATTCTTCTCCCTCTCCTGGCTGAAGTTATTCCTTGGCAGATATGAATAAGAGGATTACAAATTTTCATGTTAAAAATGTTGACTTTTTTGTTTTTAAATAACATTAATAATTGGTTGTTAGCAACCATTAAAAATAACATTAATAATACAAAAATTAAGAGTAAAGATTTAAGAAGTTGTTTTTAAGTAAACCAGTTTTAATGGTTTCTGAAAGTAAAATAAGGAAATATTTTTGTGATTTATAAAGCTTTTCTGAAGACTGAAGTTGCAAAAGATATTATATTCCAATATACAGGTATAGCCAAATTTTCACAGATCTTAAAAAAGCCTAAGGTGAGATAAGTCTATTGTTTTTACTGTAGTAACACTCTGATAAGAGTAGGAATGTGTTTAGTTTGTCATACAGAGAGTAGATTGCATCCCAGGCCTCTCTCTATAGTCATTCTTTCTCTTCAAGAGTGCTGCAGATGCACTGATGGTGCTGTCCATTGCTACATGCAGCAGACTGTAATAAAAGAACTCAATAAACCACTGATAATTTTGTATGATAGGTTTTTCTAAAAACTCAGACCTTTACAAAGCCCACCAAAAGTTAACAATAATTTATCTGTGTTTAGCTGGCATTGACTGATAGCCAGAGCATAGTCTGCCTTGTTACTAGCCACAGCACAGATTCAGACTCTTAATACTAACACTTGTGTAAATTGGAGGAGTAGTGTTGTACAGCTACAGTTTCTAACTGTTGACATGAATCAAAGTCTCTCTCTCTCTGACTGTTTCTAAAATTGCTCCACAGTTTAGTTACAAATACCTAGTCCCAACATATGTGGCACATTAGATTAGTCTCTTTTGCTCTTTTGTCCTGTTAATTAATGTACAGTGAAACACAGTAGTAGCCTATAAGTCTTAAAAGATGCCTAGGCTAATCACTGAACAACAGGAGTAACTCAGATTTTTTGTGTTTCAGATTGGAAAGCTGTAATTGATTAGAGCTTCTTAGGGCTACATACTTGTGTATTTAGTATGAGAGTAACATTTTCTGGAGTGTCTGCACATAATTTGTTCTCCACTGAATTATAGTTAGAGTATGATGAAGTTTGTTTAGAGCTCTTAATAATTCTTACAGCTTTGTAAATAAGCATTAGTTAAATATCACCAGCATTTTGTAAGTGTTAAGCTGCAGGTTTACATGTAGCAAATTTTTAAAGTTAACACATCACTGTAAGTGATTTTGGTCCCCAGATTTTATTAATTAGACTTAACTTCCAAGAGACACAGAGAATAATACTTCTAACCTTTTTGTTTCTCCTTGCTTTGTTATAAACGATTTCTAAAGATATATTAAATCTCCATGCTATTGACAGCAGTCTTCTTCCCACAGGTGACAATAAATACATTTTACATACATTGGTTCAGATTTTACCTGTGTTGAAATTTAACTTTATTAGCAGTTTAGACTGATATTCTGTGCTTAATTTCCTTTAATTTTTCCTTTTTATAAACATGAGGACTAGTGTTTTGAATTTGCTTTACTTTGCTTTTAGGGAATTCATAGCTTTAATGCACAGAAGCTCAACTTTAAACTCTTCTAGATAAAGAAAGCTATGAAAGTTTGCTAAGCTAGAACAAGCAATACTGAGGCTGCTTAAATGACAATAAAATGGGACCTCTGATGTTTGGATAAATAAAAACTCTTGTGCTGACCTTCTGGGAGTCAGAAAGCCGCTGAGGGCAAAGAAGGACTGTGTCAACAGAATGTGCAGTGGGGAAATAAAGCTCTGTACCAGCTGACTTCCTTCTTTCTTGAGGGACAGACACTCTTATTTTGCATGTAGACTCTGAGCATAAATGAATTCTTTATGATCTGTAAAATTATACATTGTGGTGAACTAGGAAATTTAAAAATGTTTATATTGCTAAGCAATAGATAACATCATGTAGTTTAGGGCAAATCCGTTTTTAGGAGTGGTGAATCTTCTTAGTCCCATCATAATAGCTCTTTCTCTGTAATATGAAGTTACCTAGTTGAATTTTTTTTTTTTTTTTGAGATTTTGGACTTGATTCCTTTTCTGTTACTTCTCTCCATCCCTTATGTCCCTCTTGTAAAAGACATTTTGTTGTTCTTTCTGAAAGGAAAAAAAAAATCTATTATCTGTATAACATGTTATATTATAGAGTGGATTTTTTGTGATGCTTTCATGTATATTGGATTATCTTGGTATTCTTTGTAGAGATTCTTGGTGTTTTAGGAGACAGTATTGTTTTCAATACGACAGTAAAGTTAAGTTTTTATTAATATTTTTAATAAATTTCACTTCATAATACCAAAATTGTTGCTAAATAGAATTGTAGCAATGTGCTTGTTTTTATGCCTTGTAATAAAATATGCAGTCTGCTGGTGAATTTCTTTTGGAGTAAGTAATTTGTGTTGCATTTTCTTGAAGTTCCTATTGCCTGTTTCTCTAATTATGGAACTCTTTTCTTCTGTCTTAAGTCTGTCCTTTCTGTGGATGAAATGGTAAGTATGCTGATTGCCATTTTTTTTTTAATGTTTAAGCAGTGCTTTTGTTTTGTGCAACAACTTATGTATATGTTGGCCTCAGAAACTGGCAAAACAGATCTGGCTTGTTCCTTCTTCCTAACAGTTGGCAAGATGCTGTGTAAAGAATTTCCCATGCATTTTAATTTTTCTTTTCTAGATGTGGTGCCCTCTTTCCTAAGTCTGTTTGTATTCTATTTATTATTGCTACAGCTAATTTGGGGTGATATCTGGCAACTTGACATTCTGAAAGGTTGTTCTGGCAATATCTCAAAAAATGTTAAGGTGTTATACAATTTCTAAAGCATAAACACTGTACATATCTATGAGTGTAATATGAAGTATTCTGCATGTTGTGTTTTAAAAAAAATTCTGTCAACTTCTCCTTTTTTTCCCCTTTTTTTATTTTTTTTATGGGCATGATTTATTATCATTTACTGGCTGGTGTAACAGCAGAAAGCATAGGAACACAATAGTAGATAAGATAAGAAGAAAAAGTGAAGCAAACTTTTATCTTTTTGTAGTGATAGACGGCTTTCCACTTTTATTATGTTACGTGCTTCAATATCATTACTCAGGATTTTCTTTTTGAAAAGCCACTGCATAGCTGGTAACTATAAGCTTTGATCTTCAGCCTTGCAGTTGCATTTTTGGCTTCGTTTTTTTTGTATTACCAACAGAAAATACATTTTACTTTTTCAGAACCTATACCATACTATGAACACTAGAAAGCATGAAACTATTCTGTAACTTAACTTCCTTGATTTGTTTAAACATTTTTGAGACTTTTGTCACATCTCTTGACAGCCCTTCAAAACAAGATATGCTCTTTCAGTACATCTTCAGAGACTGTATTGCAAACCTTTTGATTATATTTTTAATCCATGTGGTGATCAATTTGAGACAGTCCAGAGAAGATTGGCTTCTGGGTGTAATTTTCCACCTCAGTCACAGTAGTTGTAATAATGGAGAAAATAGGAAGAAAACACTTCTGTGGGATTGGATTTGCCTTGTATTTTAGGTGTAACATTTAAAATGCTTGACTAAAAGAGATTCTACTTAGAAATACAACATTTGGCTTCCTGCTTAAATTTGATTTAAATGACAAACCAAATTCAGAGAAAATCAATGGACAATTTGAGTCTGGATGAGAGTGTTTAAGCTGGCTATTTTGTATAAATACTATAAGATGTGCTGCATTAAATTTGCTAGTGTAATCAATATCTTGGATCACTTCAGCAATTCACTCTTCTGAGGGAGGTTGGAATGTGCCTGTCTTAAATTCTAGTCTTTGTCTTTTTATATTTGTCAAATAAAAGATGTTTAAAAGTGAACAAACAGGGAGCCTGTACTATTTAGAGCACCTTGATACAATGTTGACAATACGTACAGAGCTAACAGGAACACTGTACCTGTGTACGGACTTTGCGCTACTGTAAAACAGGTGTTATGTCTGAACTGTGACCCTTCTAACTCCTCAAGTAGGTGGCAGAGGCAGCACAGCGTGGTGGCACTCTTGAATTCTTGTAATTAAAATAGCCCAAGACCAAAATAATAACAGAAAGAATTGGTATAATATCAGAAACTCCTATTTTTGAAATGCAGATTAGTCAAAATCCTGCAGTTCAGAAGGGTTTGCTGCAGAGAGTCATTATCGCAAGATAACCCCCAGCCCAAAGGCCAGAGACCAGAAGTGGCTTTGTGTGACATGTTTTCTAATGTGTATATGGAGTCAAACTTGATCTGAAGGTGGGTTACTATGGGAATTGCAGGAAGTGAAATGCCAGTGATTTCAAGCAGTCTTTGTGCCGCTCCTCCCGAGCACTACACTAGGCAATTCTTGGCCAGGATTTACGTACGTGTAAGGTACTCTATTCATCTAAACTGATAAAAGTATTTAACAGATACGGAAGATCATAGAGTCCATCAAATTCAGGGTTGACTTTCTGGCAAAAATAAACTATAAAAGCTTCCATATATCTATTGTGAAAATAATTCTCTTCAGAAGGATCAACCTTGTGTAATTTCTCAGATGTAGTAATATTGACCTTGTTAATGGTTTTGTATCCAGGCTTGGAATAGTGAATAGCTTATTCACAATTTGATAACAGATTTGTCTTGCCAGTTCTGTAAAATTTTGTATCTGTCCTGTTGCTTCTTTAGTAGCACTTCCTGGTCTTACTCGTTTAACAATGTAGTTGGTACAGAGAACGGGTTTCTTGGTACTCCAGATGTCTTCAAAAATTCGTTAGGGTGAACTTAGTTTTTATTGCTCTTTCAGTTGACAGCTGATTTTGAAAGGAAACAGTATTAAACCCTGTGTCTCTGCTATTTTCCTGGTTAGCTGTGGGGGTTTTCCCCCACTTTGTAAAAGGGATGCAGAGCAAGATACAAAAGATAAAATCGATCAAACATGCTCTCCTTAAAGTAGATTTTGTAGATTAGCAATCTGAGCATACTAATTCCTTTTGCTCCAGTACTCTGGGTATTAGCAACCGTAATGACTATGCAGTTTCTATACATTTGGGATGGTGCACTGTGGGACTAATTTATATTTCCATAATTCCTTTTTCAGCAGGTGGGGAATAGGGAGATAGCTCGCTTAAAGTGTGGTTTTAGTGTGGGTTTTGTTTTTGTTGTTGGGGTTTTTTTAACAAAGCTGTTTCACACTAATTTTCTGTTAGGTTTGTCAGGGTGGGCATCTTCATGTGTAGAATCTCTGGCTTTATTTATGTGGTCTTCAGACTCTAATTTGGAAATGTCTCTTACTGGACATTTCTTGGTTGTTTGCATGAAAATAATTGTCATTTTAAGGACATACTTATATTTCCATGTCATCATCATCATAATAGTTATTCGCTTAAATTGAAATACTTAGTGGCTTCATAGTGACTCTTTAATTTTAAAAGTAGTATTCCCCATTTGCAAGACAAGAAGAAGTAAGGAGGATATTCGGGCTACTTAAGTTTTGCCACCGTTGTTTAGGATAGTATGCAAACCACTAGCTGTAGTGCCAGTCTCGGCTTTCTTTTTCTGTTTTTTTTCTTTTCCCGCATGCATGTCTTGTACACAGGAGAATAATTTCAGATTGTGTATGCAAAAACAGTAAGTGCTGTTTCTTTATTAATTTGGATAAAAACTTTCCAACATTCTTTTCCTGTTTGTTTTTCATTTGTCGTTGTAAAGGAGAGAGAACTTGAAGCTAACAAGAAAGAAAAAGTGAAAGAAGCTCAGCTGGAAGCTGAGGTGAAGTTGCTGAGGAAGGAGAATGAAGCCCTTCGTAGACACATAGCTGTGCTTCAGGCTGAGGTTTATGGAGCAAGATTGGCAGCCAAGTATTTAGATAAGGAGCTAGCTGGAAGGTATGTGAAGTCAATCCATGTCTCTTAGCATGAGATGTTTTTTGTTGTTGTTTTCTTCCTTTGCATCCCCGGAGGCATTTTCAAGGTTAAGACTAAGTAGGAAAAGTCTCACATTTCCAGTTAATTGAACAAAGGAAGAAACAAAAATCCCCAGGGTTCCTGCACTTGCACCAGTTGCTGCGTGACCACGTGCTGCAGCCACGTTAAATCCATGGGTCGTGTAGCGCATTGTTTTTTCAGGTATAATACAGCGTGTTGTTTTACTCTCTTTGTCACTATGTAGGGTCCAGCAGATTCAGTTACTGGGCCGAGATATGAAAGGACCTGCTCATGACAAGCTTTGGAATCAGCTTGAAGCAGAAATACACCTTCACCGCCACAAAACTGTCATTAGAGCTTGTCGGGGTCGGAATGATCTAAAGAGACCAATGCAAGCACCACCAGGACATGTAAGCTGAAAAGATGAGCCATTCCTCCATGATTTCCAGATCTTCATTTTCACATCTTCATTTTTGTGATGGTTTTCACTTCAGTAATGTGTTTTTTCAAACGTCACTTGTACATATGTCATTCTTTTTTAAGCTCAAGGTTGGTTCCGTGCTGAATAGCATGTCCCTCTAAATGACTGTGGAACATGATGCAATTCCTTTGACTTACCTAGGAACACTCGGTCCTTTTGAAAACTGGGCTTCTCGTATGTGTGTGTATGAATAAAAATTCAGCAGCAGAATTTTGTAACCTAGATTTCAAAATGTGGATCTAACCTATTTATAAAAACCAAGAATAAAATTTTCAGGATTAGATGGAATCGAAATAGATTTTAATTTTTTTTTAAAGGACAGATAAATTGACACTCTGTAAAATAGTTGTTTGGATTTTTTCCTCCTAAAGGTACTTTTTAAAACAAAACCTTTAAATGGCATTTCACTGTGCTATCTTTGACAGAACTCACTCAAGTTGGCACATGTACTGTTAATCACCCCAGTGTTCAGTGCATAAACCCAAACATTTTCAGTAAAGTGTTTTGCTTTGATCTGTTCTGAATACCTTAGTTGGTCAGGTGGATCTTACTGCTTATGTTGCTAATTGCATTTAAAACATTGGTGGACTAATATGTGTGTTGGTGATTTTAAGGGTATGCCTGATGGCCTTAGTGACTTAACAAAAGGAAAAAACAATACCTTGATTTATTTAGTCTCTCTTTTATATTTGTGTTCAATGGGTTTTGGTGTGGTTTATTTTTATTATAATAAAAATAAACTTGAACAAACAACCTCTTCCTTAGAGCTGTATTACATCCTCTTCTGGCATTTGGTTACTTTTAAATTGAGTTTACATCAGATAACATTTCAGCAGGGGTCAGCATTTCTTCATGTAGTCATTAATATTTTTGGTATGTGGCTGATTTCCTTCTTTTGAAGTTAAATTCTATGTTGTGCATCACTCAGCACAGAAATAATTTAAATAATTATTCTCATCAGGGGTGCATAATGAGGAATCTTTTCTGATTCCATACCCTTTCTGTAAAGGGGCACTGTAAGTTTGCCCTGCCTGGAGCTAGTCTAAAACTCTGTTGCTCATACACTGCCTGTATATAATTAAAAACCCCAAAATGCTGAAATGCATGTTTTTGGTTCACACGTTTATGTTTGTTCTGTGTTTCTTTTTTATCAAACTAGGATCCTGATGCCTTAAAGAAGAGTCAAGGTGTTGGTCCAATAAGAAAAGTTTTGCTAGTTAAAGAAGACCATGAAGGGCTAGGAATTTCAATCACAGTAAATATTTGCATTTATTTTCTATCACACAGAAGAAGCAATTCAAGTTTGTATTCCTACTTTGGTAAAATATGTGGATCAGTAAATGTATTATTAGAATGAATAAAAGCATACACAAATCCATAACTGTAGTCACAGAACTTAAAGACTCATTCTGATAGATTAGGAAATAGCTAATTGCTACTTTATGTTAAACTTAGGATTTTGACTTCTGTTTAGTGTGTAGACAGTTTAGCAGATTAGCCAGTGGTGAATTTTGGGTGTGGTAAGTGTGTAGAAGAGATTCAGATTTGACTTTCAAAGTCAATCTGTTGTAGTTGTAACTTTTTTTTTTCAAGTATCCATATTGACATCTCTCACCTAACAAAAGCTGTGTAAATTTTTACAACAAATTTTGAAGATGTTGACTATTAGACTTCTGTTCTGAGTATGAATACTATTTCTTGCAAGTCAATATAGTGCCTGATACGCTTTTTTAAATGAGGTTTTCAGCTTTTCATCAGCTTGTATATGATTTTATAGTTTCATTAATTTTCAGAATTGTCTGATTTGCCTCTTTAAGTACATATTTGAAATTTCCCATTCTATTGTGGGGAGAAGAATCAGAGGAAGCGTCTCATGCATTCTTAAACATTCTTTTTGTCTGAAGACTGATTTCTAATTTTCTAAAATAGAAGTTGAAATAAACACTTCTGGAGCAACTATCTGAATGTTGATTTTATGTTAAAGGGCATCTCAGTTAATTAAAATTTACTTTTTTTTTTTTTTAATAGGGTGGGAAGGAGCATGGTGTTCCAATACTGATCTCTGAAATCCATCCTGGGCAGCCTGCTGATCGATGTGGAGGACTGCATGTCGGTGATGCTATTCTGGCAGTAAATGGAGTTAATCTAAGGGATGCCAAACATAAAGAAGCTGTAACTATTCTTTCCCAGCAGGTCAGTTTGCACCTGTTATCCATAGGCACTTCTAGGTGCTTCCTGTGTTCTGCCTGTTGATTACCTTGAATGTTAATGTTTACCCTTAAGTACAGTGTAATGCTAAGCTACAGTGATTCTTGAGGCTGTATCACCTTGTACTTAATCCTCTTACGTTTTGCAATTTAAGGAGAAAAATGCTGGGTCAGTATGGTTCAGTTAAACACATGTATTGGCTAATCATTGTTCAGTAAGTCTGATGGAAATCAGTTTGTTGCACTGCCCCACAGAAATAACTCTTCAGTAACGTATGCTTTACTCTTACGACTGAACAGCTCCAGCCAAACAATGTTTCTCATATGTTTTGTGGTCTAGAATCTTCTTCCTGCCTTGCTTCCCCTTTTCAGATGATTAACAGGTGTGCTTGATTTATCAGAAAACTTCCTCTTTAGAAATCGCTCTTTGAAATGTATTGGCATATAAGAAATTCTGGTAATTTTGGTAAAGCTTAGCTATAGAGGTGTACTACTTTAGTCAGTAAAAACTTCAATCAGATACCTATCCAGAATATTTAACACAATTGTAAATGTGTTTACAGCAGTAAAATGTATTTGTGTTAGTAATATAGCTCACCTTGATAATCCTATTGGATAGCTGTGCAGTAGTAAGTAAACTTCTATTTTTCCTTGCATTTTAGAGAGGCGAAATCGAATTTGAAGTAGTGTATGTTGCTCCAGAAGTTGATTCAGATGATGAAAATGTAGAATATGAGGATGAGAGTGGACACCGTTATCGTTTATATCTTGATGAATTGGAAGAAGGTGCAAATTCAAGTTCTAATAGGAAAGATGCAAATGTGGATGTCAAACCCTCACAAGGTAAACCTTCTGAAATGTGTTACATGCAGTTTAATTCTGAAGTCTGAATATGCAGACCAATTTCTATAAAACACTGGTTTTATATTCATTGTAAAGTTAATCTGCTGTCAATTCAATTAGCCTACTAATAGACTGTCAGCTCTTCTGGTTGGTCCCTCACTGTTTGGCCTGGTTTACTTAGATACAGCTGAATGAGCTGAATTAATTTATGGGTTTTTTTCACGGTCATCTTTTCCCAAAGGTTGAAATACAGATTTATTCTTATCTTTTCCTACCTCTGGACTAGGAGTAGTTAATTCCCCTTAACTCTTCGTGTTGTTGGCTTTTTCAGATACATTTTTTAAATCAGAGAGATAAAGACACAGTTCCCATTTTCCTGCTGTACTACGTTCTGCTAAAAGCCTGTTAGCTTTAATTTCAGTAGTCATTTCAGCACACTTTCCAGTTTCTGAAACAAGGATCACTGATCTGTCCTTCCCAAGATTGCTTCTCTTCCTTAAATAAATTTTCTTTTTAACTTGCAGTGTTTGATAAGAAGCCAAGTATTGATGGACATGAAAATGGAGACCTGGGGAATTCAGTTGAAGCTTCATTAGAAGACACTGCACCCAAATTAGCCCGTTCTGCTGAGTCTTTATCCTAAAAGCAAACAGTCAAAAAAAAACTGGACAGATCCCATCTTGGGGAACAATTGATAATCAATATTGACTGCTTCAAGTTGCATATACTAGTGTAGGTTGTTAAAGGATGATTAAATGTCAAAAGGAACTGTTTTACTGTTGCCTGCAGAAAAGGCGGTTACCTCAGGGCTTCCTTGTGAGCAATTCTAAATGTGGAAAACTGTCTTTTGCGTGACACACACAGTAGTTATCTAACACACGGCATGTGAAATGAATTTCTTTTAATAATAAAAGATTAATCCCACCAAAGCATGGGATTTCTAAAATGGATGACCTCAGTACGTTCCACTTTTAATCTCATTGATGTCCCTAAGGAAGTAGAATAATATGTGGCCAGCCTAATTTTGACCCTTTGATGTTTTAAAGGGACAACTGATGTTCGGTTTGCTGTGAAACATGCTTTAACCCTAGAAGGATGACGGGTGGACTTGTTCTATTTCATCCATGAGTTTTGTATTTAGGATTTTTGAACTGTAACTTTAAAAAAAACCTTTTCCTTTTTTTTTCTCAGAATAGTGAAGACCAGAGCTTTTATTTGAGCAACTATCAAAACCCAGATAGGCAGTGGGGTGCTTGCTAATCATGATCATTCAGCCCATGATAATTTTATGAGTGAGACTTTTGGATTTGTTTTTTTAATTTAAATTCACCAGCATTTGTTTCATTTGAAACTTGATCCAAAAGTAGTTAAACAAAGTAGTGTGGGAGGTTTAAAGTGAAATTAGTTGAAAAATTACTCACAATTAATGTGAGCCCTTTGGTATTTTTTTCTGAGCATCATCAATTTAGTGTTTCTTTTTGAATGGAAACGTTGCTGCTAATGCAGAGTGGTTTGAGTTGGTCATCATTAGCTTGACCTTATGAAATGATGAATGCTTTTGATGGGTACCGAATATATTCATTTCACATTAAAATAATCCTTAAAGAAGTGGGAGCTGAGTGCACAGTACTTTACTGAAGGTTCTCAGAACCATACGGTGTCTGGCCCTATCTGTTACGTTATGGCAGTCGTATTAACCTATAAATGTTACTCCCTTTGTGAGAGCAGTGTATCTTAAAATAGTTTCTGATTGGTGTACATCTAAAGGCCCACGGTGTGGCTGCAGACGGGGAGGTTGAGGATGGTGTCTTGACCAGTTTCTCATGCTCCATTTGTAATTCCCTCGGTGAGGTGCAGCACACTCCACAGACAGGCTCTACATTGTCATCGCACTTGTTATTTCAGCATGCAGTGCCATGTTTTCTGTTCACTGCTCTGCAGGCTGTTGAACTGTAACGTGAAATGATTTTGTGCAGCGAAAGAGGAACTAATGTGAAAAGACATCTTTGCAAGTGTTGCTGTGTAGGGTATAAATACGTAAGAAAAAACCTCAAAGGCCTTTAGAGTAACATCAACTAATCTTACATTCTAAATTGTGATGTAGAACAGTTACTTTGTCTCTCCTAGGAGCACTATATATATATGTTTATAGAAAAAGCCTAAAAATGTATATACTTTATTCAAAGATTTTGCTATTTATAAATCCCTTAACTTGGCTATTTACACGATCATTTTGTGTGCGTGTGCGTGTGCGCATGAGCTCCACTTGCTCCGTGGAGTAACATGATTTGGTTCATTTTTTGTAATAGTGTTTGTCATACAGCATACCGTTGAAGGTTTTTAAAATAGTCAAGCCTGTATAGTTTTCACTGAACAGCAACTAGTATTTAAAAATAAAGCTGTGTGAAGAAGAAACAGGTCCCCAGGCATGTTTCTTTTTCTGAAGCTTCAGAAACTTGAGGACACATTGGCTGTGTGTTAGCAGATGAATCTACTGCCAGAACTTTTGCATCCAGATTTGTGTTTTTCCCACAGTAACTCAAGCAGAGTGCACTCTGAAACCGTCTGTGGCCTGGAACACTCCATGTCCTCTCTGTCAAGAAGGGATAGTTCAAAGCTAAGCAGTGGTCATCTTGTCTTCGAAAATCATCGCTGTGTGAAATCATCCTGCAGTTATAAGAAATTAGACTTGCCCAGCTAGTCTTGTAACTTTTTTAAATGGCACTAAATTTGCCTGTACAGTTTCCCTTTATTTGAGGGAAAGGTGAAATTTTTAATTTATCTATTCTTCCGTACTTGGCACATCATATTTTCTGTTCAATGCAGTTGATCAGTTTTAGCCTGAAGTGGGAGAATGTTTCTAGACTTATTTCCCTAACATTCCTTGTCTGCCAGTTTCACACAATGCTGTGCTCTCTTCTTCTTCTGCTGGACCCTTTCTCTACTCTTACCTTGTTTGTATTTATCTCTAAATGAGATCAACAGAAGGAACAATTGCTGAGGAAAATTACTAGGAGTAGACATATCAGGTAGCAGTAAATTATCATCAGATTTCCTTCCTAGCAGTTTTTATAATCTTGGTTTAGAAAGCCCTGAATGGCAGGATTTTGCTCGGACACTACAGTCTGTCTCCACGTACTCTGTATTTACCAGCTGATTTAACGTACTGGTTTATTTGTAATCATACTGAGATGCATAGAGATTAATATTTAAACTGAGAAAAGTTTTGCAAGTTGAGATTTCCAGATTCAATAGATAAATGTGTATTTTCCCCTTTGTCAGTAACTGGAAGACTCAGTCCTGCTGATTCCCAGAGGTTGAATGAGTTAGACTTGGAAGAATTTCTGAGGAAAGTCAGTGTTCAGACTTCATTTTTATTTTTTAAAGTGCAAAACGGTTTACTTGTGTGTGTATATATATTTTTACTTAAAAAAATAAAATAATATTCTAAAGATAAATTTGCAATTTTTTTTTTTTTAGTATATAATTCCTTGCCTATTAAAATCTTCAGTAAGACAATTGTATTTTAAGCTAAAGGTGGACAGTGTTTGTTGGCATCTGGGACCAATGTTAATTAAAAGCATGTAAGATAAGGAAAGTGCTTTATGGCAATAAATTTAACTCTGATCAAAGGTTGTATGTAGTATTTCCTTTTTAGAAGTGTATTCTTGGCAGTGAAGAGGGTTTGTATCTGTCTCAATATATGTTAATCCACACTTGTATCAAACAAAATTCAGGTATTTATTGTATTTGTCCAAACATAAATTACATTATGGAGCAGATAGAACATTTTGCAAAAAAAATGTATACATCTAGTTAAGCTGAATATATTTTTATTAGCCTGTAAATAAATATCCTCTTCTGCACTGCAGTGATTTCTGCACCTAATTCAGACTTGTATTTCATTTTCTTCTCCTTTTATATATATCAAAAATGCCCAGCCCTGTGTGTGATCTTCTGCTGTTAAGCATGTAGTCCACACCTGGCCGAAAAGCTAATATGGGGGAAACCAAAAATGCATAATATTGTGTTTGCCTCTAATCCAGTCTTGGCCAGTGGAACTGAATGAGCAGGGAGAGCTCAAGTGAGAGGTAATGGTGTGGTAACTGGTAGTGGTATAATTATGGTAGTACTTAAGGATTTATTGAGAGTGTGTAAGTAGAGGGCAGAAAACTGTGAGCGTAGGAACTGTCTCAATAGACAAGGCTGAGTCATGTTGGATGAAAAGATGTATAATGTACAATTGCTGAGGGCTAGAACTGTTAACTATTTTTCAGCTCGAAAATTTTTAGAAGGGTTTAGATCTGGGTGACTTCAGCAGATGGAAGGAAGGGGGAAAGGAGAGAAATCCTGCTTGAGTTGTCATAAAACAAGCAGAGGAATAGAGGCAGCTATGAATGAAGATGATAAAAGGTGGAAAGAGGAGAAAGAAAATTACTTCTTTATGTCACCTGAGGTCCAGGAAGATCGTTCAAATTTTCTTTGTGTCCCAGTGTCCTACTAAAGGAGCTCAGAGGCTGCTCCCAGTGACTGTGGTCACTGAATAGTCCTTTGCATTTTTTTTTTCAGAGATCCGCACATGACAGAAGAGAAACGTGTCCTGACTTAGGGTAGGTGTAAGACGTCTGTTTGTGCTGGTTAAAACCTCAGCTCAGTGACCTGAAAAGAAAATGGGCTAAAATATTTCCAACTTGCCTTTATAAGCTTGAATTTACATTACAGTTGAAATATATTACCAGCTTGTCCCATGTGTCTTTTCCAACATGACACAATTCCCAATTCTTTAGAAGTTTCACAGTGGGAATGGAGCCCAGGAGTTGAAAAGTGGAAAACGTGCTGACTTCCAAAGAGAAATACTCAATTTCTTTGGATTTTCTTTTGCCATCAAGTGTTGCTCTTGACAAGCCTTGCCTTACCTGTGTTCGCCTGGTGTTCCCTTCCTACAGACATACTTTGGAATCTGCTCCTGATGTCTGCTCGTATGCAGGACATAGTGCTTAGCCAAATGGTCAAAAAAGGCCAAGTGGAATTTTTCAAGGATTTTCACTTCTTAGGTGAAAAATTTAAGTCACCTGGGTGAATTTTCCACACTCTATACAAGTGATTAATTCAATCAGGTGTCAAAATGATTTGGGGTCTCTTTGTCAGCCTTCTGCTTTGTGTGCTGAGACTTGTGTTTCCCAGCTGTACCTAGGTAAGCGTTGGAGCTGCCAGTGTCGTGAAGGCTGTACAGGACTGAGCTCTTCCAGTGCCCTGTGACAGGTATGTTAGAAGTCCATCTGTTGATCCCAGGAAAACTGGTTAGAGTTTGCTGGGTTTTTTCTTTGTAACTTTCTACTGGAGATGGTGATCACAATTCCCTCACTGTGTTTTTGGCACTCTGTATTTCTTCAGATTTCCCTTTTGACATGCAAAGGTACTGCAGCCTGAGCCATCTCCCCAGCTTCCTCTCCATCAGTTGTGGGGCCATCAGCTCTCTGCTGCCTGTTTTTCGATGGCTGGGTCTCCATCAGGAGGTTAGGAAAATGTAAAAACAAGTAAAGAGAAAGTACAGGCATTCACAGACATGTTTTGATTGCCTGTAGTGCTGGAAGTCAGGGATGCTTGGGAGACAGCTGGTAACTTTTCTGCTAAAACTGCAAGTCTTCAAATATACCTGTAAATCTCTCTAAATCCTGTTGATTAAATCTTAATTTACCTATTAACTGACTAAATATTTGCACAGATACTACTGCTGTCTAATGAAATAAACCAGATTCCCATGAAAATATTTTTTTAATGTTATTTTATTTGCTGTTGTCCAAGTGTTTATGTCTGTTATCAACTTCTTTAGGGGAATGGAAGCATTAACCGTCCTGCTGCTGAACTGGAGTAGTTACGTGTTTGGTCCACTGGGCTTACACCGCTGGAAATGTCCTTGCCTTGAATGCTTTCCCTTCCAGTAAGAAATGGGTAGTCCCTGTTCAGTCCCTGCTGGAACAACCTGTAGAGAATTTGCTGCTGTTGACTCTTCTTCAGCTGAAGGTAGGGGAAGAAGGTTGCTGTAGGTTGCTGATCCTCACGTAGAACTCAAGCCTTTGATTATATCTGTAAACACACCAGTTCCTCCTGGTTTAATTTATAATTTGCGTGGTAATCTGTGGTTCTGTGAGAAGGGATTCCCAATGGGCACTGCAGTGTAAACCCTGCAATGGGTACATACCTCAGCTGCTGAGGGTGGCAGGTTTGGATTGGAACTGAGGAAATTACTTTTTGTATATGATAAATGGGGATTTCTGTATAGCTGTCAGTTGAGTGCACTGCACCCTTTCCTGTTTATTTGATCTTCCTTTTTGTCCAATGTGGCATTCTCGTAATTTATGACAGGTGTGTGGTGTTACAGGGCAGTTTTGGAAGCCAGCTGAATTAAAGTGCTCCTTTAAGTGTTACTTTGAGTATTATTTTAAATCTAGGTGGCATATTACTAACTTTTATTTTAAAATGAAATAAATGGCAATTCTATGTATTATATCCCCACACTTTAGTAAGTTAATGGAGTTGTCTTGAGTGGTCTGGTTAAGTAGGCAAGTGTACTTCCAGCTGTCTCAGTTTTATGCAATTTTACACCCCAAACTTGTCTATTACTTAGTAATTGTGATTTGTGACTGGAATCCTCATTTTTTATGCAAAGTATTTGCATTTGTATGTGGTGCCAAGAGGGGGCAGCAGCTTCCTTCCAATCTTCAGCATTAACAAGCCTTTGAGAAACAGAACCTATTGTTTCGTGGGTTGGTTGTTTGGTTTTTTGTGGTTTGTTAGGTTAGTTTGGGGTTTTAATTTTAAAAAGTAGAAAAACCATTCATTAGAACTATTTCTAGTAACATGTAATCTTAAAATAACAAACATCCAGTCTAATTGACATCTTGCAGAAAATACTTTGCAGATGGCACATCTTGCAATTAAAAATTGTCCTCTCTATATATCAGTGTAGCATATGTACAAGCACACATAAACACAGACATGTATAATTTCATATAGCTCTGCATTCATGACTTGCTAAAACCCTCTTGAATATTCCCATCAATTACTTTTAAAAATGGGTGCTCTGATCTCTTACAAGCTCAGAGACAAGAAGGGAAAATTTTTATCTCTGTTTGTGGGTGGGTTAAGGCTTTCCAAACGAAGGGACTGAATGCACTGATAAAACATGAAATGAGATAGCCGGTAGGTTCATAAATACTCCTGCCTGCACTTTGCCAGTGCCCTTCAATCATGATACAGAACCAGCCTTGTCACATTCCTGGAATCTTTGCCGGAACAGAGGCTGCCCATGATTGTGTCGAAGTGGTGAGGAGAAGTGGATAAAAAAGGAGATGATGATTACGTTTTGCTCTAGTCTAGTTTCAGACAGAAGTCTCTTGGTTGGAGGACAGAGGAAGGTCAGTTCACATTGACCTACCATCATCTCTACTGATGTTGGTTTCCAGTGACCACCAAATGATACTGCAGTCTCTAGACCTTGTTTGTTGTCACTAACCAGGTGATCAGTAGACTTGTCAGCGAAATGTTCTGAGTCATAAAATATTTATGTCCTCAGTGCTGGTCCTTGTACAGTGATGCAGTTGTACTATAAAGGGGGAGAGGATGGAGCATGACTTCATATGTTAAAAAGTTACCTATATACACAAAATGCTTACCTTAAAGGAATATGAATGCCATCTGCACGGTCTTTGTAGGATAGTAGAAAAGTTATTGCAGCATTGTTACCAAAAGCATGGCTTGCTTTGTGTTGTGGGATATCAAAATAGGCTTGTGCAGCCTTTTATGATGAGGTGCTGAAAATGCTTGGGTAAGTGTGGAAGAGAAGGTGCGTGAGCCATCCACAACCTTTCCACATCCACATATGACTCTGGCATTTCCATATAACAGGCATGCTTTATCCAGGTCACCTTATTCAAATTTTATAAAACTGTCTGTCAGAACAGATGGTGTCACTTAAGGATAAAAAGCTTAGCCATAGATGTGAAGAAAAGCTGCCTCTTGAAGTGAGGTCTGCTAGCTCGTCTTAGTCTTTATCGCCCGTGTCTTTCCCTGCATGACAGAGGACTTTTCACAGGTTTGCGGTTGGTGTTTTCAGAGGCCTTTGCGGTTTTGGGTAGGCTTGATTTGTTGCTACAGCTCTGGACAGGTGGCAGCATATCTGTCTATCTCAGTTCGCCCATCTGTGAAATGGTGTTTGCCTGGGCCAGAGAAATTAAGATGCACAAAACACATTTGTAAAAGTTGGTTTGTAGTATATGCTCAAGGGGTGAAATCATTCAGACCAGAGGTCGGGTGGTGGACCATTTAACTTACTGTCTTTCTGGGTCTTTTCTCCCCTTGTTTTATGGCAAGCATCACCATCTTCTGTCTGCCACTCTTCAAGGAGGAGGACTCCGGATAAGCTCCTTGTCACAGGTCAGGATCAGCCATTGCTGTATGTTTCTGTATTCTTTGTTTTAAATTGTTCTTGGTGTTTCTTTTAAGCCTAGGATTTTGCCTACCTACCTACCCTTTTGCCTGCCTTCTAGTAGGCAACATACATGTATTGTTAAAGTCTATTATTGTCTCTTGTCATCTGATCTGGCTGAATGTTACAGGTTTTGAACAATTTGTTACATTTGTAAAAGTTTTCTCACTCCTTTTGGCAGCTCACACTTAATAGGAGTAAAAGCTGGGTATTCAGGATACTGTTCCTCTTAGGGTTAGCCAGTAATGCAGATTATTACTGCATTAAGGGAGCTTTTCCAGTAAAGTCTGTTAAAAATTTTGTGTCTAGTCAAAATTATAGATTCTTAAGGTCTTTTCAGGGTATTATTCAGGGCACAAAAGCCTTAGTAACACTACTATGTCATATTTGTTGACTTACACTTTTTGCTATGCTGAAAAATTATGTTGTGCTTTAACTTTATTAAGTTGTCTCCTTCCTGGATTTCTCTTTTTTTATACTTGTGACTGTAAAAAAATAAATGGGATGATAATCTCTTGGATGTCACATGGCAGTGCAGTAGCTGTGTTGTATCTGAGTAAGTAATGAATTAACTCAGCCCAGGACAAGAGGTTACTGAATAACCTTTGCCTACTGTAGATGGCAAATGTTTTTCAGTACTTAGAGCCACTTAATGTGAGGTGAAGCCTAAACAAATCAGTGAAGTTTGAATGAAAAAGTCTCCAAATTGTCATGTCCAGACTACACAATGAGATAGTGCAGAAAGCCAGATGCAAGGCGTCCTCCTTATCACGGATGGCATGAGTTTTCTCCAACTAAGGATGTCTTCCCTCTTGTCTTTATCTGGTTTAGAAATACTTTATCTGACTCCTTCTCGTGTGTCCTTTATGGATTGTAGGACTGTACCAGGGGGAGATGGGGGTCTTCAAAAAAAGGAAGCCCTCAGGAGAGGTTTCTATTTTAAATTTGAACGTGATTGTGCAGAACTGGCACCTTCCTTTTAAATAAGTATGTTCTGTGAAACTTACTCTGTCTTCAGTAGTTCATGGCATTGCAATGTTGTTAGTCTTGTTAAGCTGTGGCAGGGTAATTTTCAGTGTAGGTATCAACAACACTGATGAGTTTCAAATGGAATGGTAAATTCTGCTTTCACACTGTACTAATGGCAGTGGAGGCTGGAGGTCAGTACAAGCTGACATCACAGCTGACATTGCAAAGAAAAGGGCGGTATGGAATTATGTTATTATGGAAAATAGTAAGCAAAAAGGAATGCAGCAACATAACCTTGTCATTCCTTGGGTCTGGCCTGATTACAGGCTAGGGGAGTCCTTTAGATGCCCACGTGCTGTGCAAAAGTAACCTGGTTTTGGAGAGAGGGTAGACGGAAGAATACAGATGGATTTCTACACGGTTACTTTTCAGTGGGCATGTGATCCCATTGAACTCCGGGCTGCTGTGAGACCACAGACTCCCTTCTTGGAACTTCCTTCATTTTTTCATGTTTTGTTTTCATGATAGTGATCCACCAAACAAGTAAGCACAGTTAGACATCTGCTCCTGTAATGGGACCTACAGCCTGACATTCCCATCCTATGTAGGGAATATTTTGTGCCTCAGACAGGGTTCCACTAAAATCTGCCCATGGAGTGAAGAACTGTCAGTTCTCTGGCAGTCAGTTGGAAATATCTGAGGGAAGTCTGTATTAAAAACAGTATTCCCAGGTTTTAGCCATGCCAATGCAGACCAGCCATGGGATTCACAAGCTGCTTCTAATGACTGGAATCCAACTTCATGGATTTTTTTTAATAAGAAGGAAGGGATCTGTCATTTACACACAGGTGCTAGAGGCAGTGCTGTGACTGCTGTTTTAGCTCAGTGCTCACAATATCCATCAGATGCTGGGGGTGCAGAGTGGCCTCGGGGCTTTTCCTGCCTACCCCCATCTCTGCAGACAGCTGGAATAAGTGGGCTACTGAGGTGGTTGAAACCATGTTCTGGATGGTGTCTGGAGAGGGAGCTGAGGCCAGCTTTTGATCTGGAGAAAGATCATAGAAGAGGGCAGGTGATGCTTTAAGTGAGCGAGGACATCCCCTGAGCCTGGAAATCCTAATTCCAGTCTAGGACTAATTTTAATCTATTGCCTGTAGGATGTAAGGATTCTGGTAGGTATTAAGATAGGGTTTAATATCTAATGTTTAGCAATTAAAGGAATAGAGAAGTGCTCTTTAGAATTACTCATGATAGGAAAAAAATGCTTTGTATTGAGCATTAGAAAGGTACTTGATAGAAGACATTAAGAATTTGCAATCTATTTCCCAGTCTAAGGAGGTGAGAGCAAAGAATATTTGTGGTTTTCCTGTGGTATTTTCAGAGCCTTTGTTGTATTTGGATTTTTGTTAATTTTTTTTGTGTTTTAAATATAAGGCACCAGCTGGAAATGCATGCTAAGCTGTCATTTTTTGGTTTCAGTGGTAGGTAGCTTACACCATCTTTTACACTTTCTTACCTCAAGAGCCACCCTCTTCAGTTCCCTTGGTCAGACACGCGCACTTACGGCGCTGCCCCTGTTCCCGGTGGAGTCGGAGACTTGCTGTAAGTAGCAATGGGACAGGCAGGCCCTTCGTGCCAGGAGCAGTTAATATTTAACCTTCCTGTGGACTCTGGCTTGGCTTTACTGTTTCAGCCCACTGGGACTGCCTGCTCGGGGAAGAAGTTTGGTACCAAAATGCTACTGAAGGTCTCCATTGACCAGTGTCAGACTCTGCTCTCACACAATCTGTAGACAGTGGAGAGAGATCCAGAGCTAACACAGCCCTTCCGAGTGTGGAAATATCCCAAAATGGTGCGTATTCTAAGGTTCACTGTGGAACAAAGGTTTTTACATCTGTGATGTTTTCTTAAGGCTGCCTGTGTTATACCTGCATCTCGTTTTGACAGAGAGAACAGGCTGATGTAGACAAGCTGGAGTTTGATGTATCAGTATATAAAAAACCATTGAGAGGATGGACATGAGGATGAGCAATAGCACTAAGATTCAGGCAGTGCCCTTTCATTCCTGCAGCAGGATTTTGTATCGCTACCACCATCAGGATAGAGAGACTACATGGGTAGGAAGTTCCCTTGCATGTCTGCTGATAGGGTCACTAAACATTTCCTAGGCCAAGGTGGAGAGGCCTGGGGCGTTTTGTGTTAACCACACTTGGCAGGCACTCAGACATGAGCCATGAAGCACCATGGCAGTGACTGGGAGATGTGTGTGACCACAGAGCTGCTGTGCTGCCTCTGTCCCTGTCAGCACCAAGCCACTGTGAAGGGAGGCTCAAGATGTTTGGGGATCTATTTTAAGCCACCTTTGCAGATTTGTTGGGTTTTTTTGAGGGGGCTGGGGATGAAGGCAAGGTGCAAATTGAGGCTCAACTTTGTATTAGGCTAAACCAGCTCTGGTTAAACCAGATGGGTTTGAATGACAGCAGAAATGGGCAGATGGTGCCGAGAACCCTTTGACACTTGTAGCATGCTGCAGATGCGCCAAGCATGTGGCAGAAGCACGCAAAAAGTTCATTATAATACAAGTAGTCGTCTGCTGCCTGGTCCCCTTGCACTGCTGTGTTATTTAGCTGCCTCATTAGGTGGGGAGTAGGCCTGATTACTGACTTGTTTGTCAAGTGACAAGTCTGGCTAATTAGTTGTGTGGGCAGAAGACTGGTTTCTGGCACATCAGAAGGGCATCCTCATCCTTTCCTCAGTCATGTGCATCCTGCAGTGGGGTTTGGCGCAGGAGTTTCTCTGTGGGTTCTTCTTCTCTAGAGCTTATGGACAGAAAAGCCCGGCTAAATGGGGCACTGAGAGAATCTTTTTTTAGCCTGTCACACTGGGACTGCGAATTGCAGCAGCGCAACTGGCACTTTTGCAGGGCGTAAGGAACGCTTCCTTCTCACCCTGCAGGGTATGTGGTGAGAGTGGGCGTGCAGTGATGATCGAGTCTCCAAGTTAAGTGGCAGGCCTGTATGGCTGATTTACAAATATCAGTGTTCTTTATTTACACAGACATGTAAACAACAGAAGGTAAACAACACCGCCCAGCTTGGTCTAACAAACAGGCTGCTGCTGTTTCACTTCAGGACCTGAGGTGTTTTAGACATTTCACAGAAACTGTATTGACAGCAAACACAGGAAGGCTACGAGGTCACCTTGACTCTTGCTTCTTTGCACGGGAATCGCATGCACGGTGTGGCAGCGTGGGGGAATGGCACCACCTGAGGCCGCAAAACAAGGGTATGCAAAGAACCCACTCAGAGCTTGCCTGAAGTTTGGGTTTGGCTCGAGTTAGCAGTATTTGTGAGCAGTATCACTGCAACCAGTCTGTCCTTGGACAGCACTTTCCACGCAAAGAGCTGCAAGCACTCTGCGAACAGACTGCTCAATCTTCCTTGCATCCTTTGCAAACTATCCTGTTTATATACAAGGAAATGGAGGGCCTTCAAAGAGCCACAGTGACTTTCCCAGAGCTCAGGTTTTACTGGTCTCGCTTCCCAACCTTGGCTTTAAATATAGCACCATTCTTTCTTCACAGAAGTTTATCACTTCTTGACATTTTAGGACAAGCTGTCGAATCCACAGAAATGCCCCAAGCACTGGAGGTAGAACGGCAGTGGGCAGTCCCAGTCACTACCAGAAGCTGTCTTGCTCCACTGCTGCCTCTGCTGAAAGAAGAGCCAGCTACTGTGCGATACATTGCACCCATCCCCACGCTTTTATAAGTTTGTCCAAAAACAGAACTAAGGGAAACATTAGCTGCAAAAGAAAAACTATTTGAAAACAACAGTGCTGATCTGCTGTCTTGCTAATTTAACTGCAACAGTAAGCCGTTTACTTAGTTGAAATACTTCTAACAGAAATGTTATGCTAAGTTTGTAAGACTGAAAAATACCTAGTGGAGAAATGAAAAGTTCGGGAAGTTTGCTGCTTTGTGCCAAGGAACAAATTTCCTTATAGTTTAGCAGCAAAAGAATTAGCTAGGGCTTGAACAGGATTGAATTCTCAGCTGTAAATTCACATTTTGGTTATACACACACTTCCTAAATAAAAAAAATAAACCAAAACCAGATTAACTGGTGTTGGATTTATTGTTTGGTTTTGTTTGGTTGTTTTTTTTTTTTTTTTTTTTTTTTTTTTTTTTTTTTTTTTTTTTTTTTTTTTTTTTTTTTTTANTGTGGAGTGATAACCATGGCTTGAATCCAAAACCAGTTTCAGCCTTTCTACCTGTTTCTAACATGAATTGCAAGTTAGACGGGCTCAGCTCATATGCTAGATCAAATTCAAGCATGTGAGAATTGCTGCTAAAAAAGCAGCTGGGAAGTTGTGTTTGAGCACAGTATTTAAATGCTCAGCTGCCTTCTCTTGTGCACATTATGCATCAAGTATTTAACTTCTATCCTCCCAGTAAGAATTAGAGCCCTATCTTCAGTTTTCGCAGGAAAGGAGATGAATCAACACAACCATAAGATACACCATTTACAGCTGCCAGTACACCAGCAGGTAGGATAAAGACAGAAAAGGAGGCCTGTTTTTCTTAAGTAGGTATTCCTGCAATTCTTTCAAACCCCCAGGTGAAAAGGAAACTTAAGAAATTCTCCTTAAATAAAAGCTATGTACAAATTGCACACATTGCAAACGGAGCACTGAGATCAGTTACAGAAAATAAGATGTACAGTCTTCACTGATAACATCTCTCTTGCTATAAACAGTGATAAACAGCATATGCTTTCTTCAGATGTCAGAACCCAGCAAGACAGCAATATTATGTACACAGGGCTTGTTTGCCTTCTGCCTCCCACAGCAGAGTCCCTCCAAACTCTGTTTGCACTTCAGAAAGCTGTGCAGTGACGTTCCTGCGCACCGTGCCTCTCCTGCTCGGCAAATCACAAGAGAGCTGTCATTGCTGTCTGGCTTATGGGTTTTAGGCAGTCTCTGGGCGTTGAGTAACCCTCGCTCCCGAGAGCAGTTTGCTGAGGTTTCTGGTAGTCCGTGCTGTAGCTCACGGAGGTCAGAACACCATTAACTTTGGGTTTGTCGTAGTTTATGACACTCTGGGGTGTCTGATAGTCTCCGTTCCTGGTGTCGGTCTTACCCGAACTGGAGAAGCTGCTGGCAGTAAGGGAGTGTATCTGAGACGAGACGACAGGAACGTTGTAGCCGTTCTCAGAGGGGAAATTATTTTCTCTTGCTATGTGCCGCTCTATGATGGGGGTGGCGTACTCAGGCTCTTGGCTGGTCAGGGGCAGAGCATATTCATGCCTGTTAGCTCTGTGCGGGCAGTGATAGTGATTTTCAAACTCAGAACTCCCCCTTCTTCCCTCATCTTTGGTGTCCATGGGTCGAAAAGTAGATCCTTTACGTGTTACTGTCCCAGTCCCGATCATGAGAGGCTGCTGATAATCTAAAAGGAAGCATGAACTGCTCAATAAGGCACAGATTGGTTATTTTATATATATAATACTTATGCAGAGATATTTTATGTTGAAAAACTGCTCGGTTATTGTATCAAACGTGCCATTATTGGAGATGTGAGGAAAACTTTCCCTAACACTGATCCTGTAACCTCCTTCAGCGAGCAAGAGTTGCAGAACATGGCAGAAGCTCTTCCACACAGGAGCTCCAATCTGCCATCTCTTTTCCTACTCCCTCCCTCCCTTTCCCCACCTACCCACCCAAATAAATTAACATTTCTGAAGTATACTTAAAAGCCCTAAAAAAGGAGTGAAATCAACAAATTATTAGCAACAAACTGGACAAAGGACATTGCATGAAGATCCACAAGCGAGAAGGTCTCCAAAATGAGTGTTCCACTTTTGGAATAAATAAAATGCCCAGAGGAAATCTTAACGAGCCGGCTTTATTTAAAAGGCATCTCACAGTAGCTGACTGACAAGAAAGATGAAAGTTAGGCAAAACGGCAGCCAAGAGAGTCAATGGAAGTGTGAAATGTGCTAAGCCAGCTCAGCACGGCTGCAGGCAAGCCAGGGGGGATGAGCTTGGGGGGAGAGTGGGACTGGTGCTGCCGGAGGAATTGGGCAGTCGCCCCGGTCAAAGGGGATGGCAGGGATAGAGCTGGCATAAGGCAAACAGCCTGAGCAGGAGCACGGAGTGAGATGGAGGAACTGCAGCCTCGAGAAGTGCATGTTTGCCCCTCTCATCAAGGTAGATGCCAGGCTGCCGTGTAAGGAGATCTGAACGGAAAGGTTTTTTTTAAAATCCAGTAATACTATTATGAGAAAACTCAACGTTCTAACTTTCTCGCTTTGGTGCTGGTGACAATCTCTTACAGATACATACGGTGGCCTGAACAGCTCTAGTAAATGACACTGCTAAAGTATCGTGTTTTCATGCAGGCGTGAAGAAGTTAGCTCAGTTTCTGTTCTGGCATCGCGGTTCATCTGACATGAGCGTCGAATTCGATCCCATATGTCCTGTGAATCTTTTTGGCAGTTTCTGGCTGTATCCCAAACTTCAGCATGTAGGGTGAAGGTGTTATGATATTTCACTCAGTAAGTGGTGCAGCTCTCCCCGGCATCGCTGCCGCCATCCCCTGCAATCTCTCTCGCTCAGGATGAAGCATCTCGACTTCCTCCTGGCTGCCTTTGGGAACCGGCAGGCAGCTGGGGGTTTGAAGTGAGGGAATTTCATGTAGCATGATAACCTGTATGCAAATTATGTGCTTTCTGCAATTAAATTATTAAATGGCACATTTCTGGTTTGCCTTCACATTTTTATTTCAGGTTTCTTATTTTCAAGGAAACTGCAGGTGAAATGCTAAGGCTGAGAACCTGCCTGGGCCAAGCTGAGAGTTAACACTTCCCACAAACACAGCAGGAGGGGAACATGGAAAGAGCAGAGGCTCCCCAGACATGGCCGGGGGAACCAAATAACCATAATTTGTGAGCAACCTTTATTCATTCTCTTTCCTTAAAAATGTTTTATAGGTCTCTGCATATCTATATTGAAAGTTTCTATAGAGGATTGAAACTGTCTTTGAAAGATGTTGAGAGCAGCACCATATGGAATTACAGTAACTATCCATTTGTTTTTTAAATGTATTTCTCTGCCAAATGCAATGGAGAAATTCTAAGGAATTTCTAAGGTCTGGAGGCTGGAAACAGCAAACTAACCTTTCTTCAAGAGTGCTGATCACTGATCCCAGGAAATGGCTGGTCTCACCAGCCTTACCAGACAGACTAGACTAGGCAGGGGTAGGATGTGCTAAGAGGATGAATTAAAAAATCATCCCTTTGGAATGCAAATAGTACTCATGTGGGGATTTGCTCTATCCAAACAGTGACCTGGAGCCAAGGTAGCACAGGAGAGAAGCACTGGGGTTGGCTTTTTTCTTCTCTCTCATCTACCTGCTTCAACTTCAGGGGCCTCCTCTCCCAGATAGTTCAGGCATCAGGAAGGCTGCACAGGAATCTCAGCACAACTCCCAGCTAGGCATGAAATCCCACCACAAAACAAGTAATTTTTCTATTTGCTCAGCAGCAAGGGGCATGATACTTTGTTCCATTTCCAGACACATTTGTGTTTAAATAGAAACACAAAAATTAGTAAAGGCAACCCATCCTATCCTAAGCACATCCTTGCACTCTGTCCATGCCTGAGTGTCTTCCACCATTACCTTCAGCTGCAACTATTTCAGAGTCAGGAAATCTTTCCAACAACTCCAAGAAAAGAAAATTCCAAAATAGTGGCCTTTCCCTCCCTAATATATTTAGCTGCTTCACTATAAACCTGGGATGAACATGGATAAATCTATTCCCGGACCTCAGCCTGCAGAAGAGCTGGAGCATGTAACATTGCTGGCCCATCCCTCTCCCTGTTACCTGCTCGGCACACAGAGCAAAAGAGGAATGCATCTGAGGGGAGCAACTGTTACCTGCCATGTCACTGGTGACCAGATCCAGCTTTTGTGGTGTCTCCTTCTCATTGTTATAGCTGATGGTAAATTCAGTTGACTGATGTCTGGTGAAGGGCTGCTTGATTTGTTTCCAACAGCCTATGATAAAGAAATAAAAATACAAGGCCTATCAGCAAGTCAAATCAGCAAGCTTAAAATCAGAAGACTTACCAGAAAGTTTCATTTTTGGTATACTCATTGCTATCAATATATTGAAATAGTTTAAAAGCAAGACTAATAATATGGGCTGTTTGTTCAAAAAAGCCCCCTAAATATGGAGGGTGAAGGAAAAAGTGAATCATCAACTGGGATTTCCAAGTGAAAATGAAACTTTATATAGGATTTTTTGGCAAGAAGGGCTCAAACTCTGTAGGTGCCTCCACTGATGCCTTAACAAAGTATATTGATAAAATACCAGCTTTAAATCAGTTACATGTTTTGGCATTGATTATGTGGCAAAAAATAATGCTTAACATTTCTCTGTTTTTCAGTAGGTTAGTGTGGCTTCCATTTCGTTGGTACCTGAGCACCTGCTCTCATCAATTAATTTGTTCTCACAACATCCTTGTCAGACAGAAAAGAAAAAAAAACCAACAGTGTCAGGGACATGCTGGAGCCTGTGCCAGGAGGTCTGTGGAGAGGTGAGTTTGACTCACAGCTTTCTAAGCCCCAAGCCTGTTCACAAGGGCTTAGGAGCTTGATTTATGAAGCATACACATAACAAATGAACTGACTGGGTAAGAGGCTATCTCCAATTTCTTGGGATTTGTCCTCATTAGCAAGAGAGAAAGGATTATGATGTGACCTTGAGAAATCATATTAGCAAATATGATGTTAAGTACAAATTAATTTTCTAATGAGGGCGAGCTGCAGTGGGTAACAGCATTCCTTTCACTGACATCAGCACCTGCTGAGGGATGAAATTTCGGAGCTGAGCTATTGCAAGACACTTACTAAGAGACATATGAACTGCTTAGTGGTTTGGTTTTTTTATAGAAAGCCGAGTTTCAGAAGGATATTCCTCTATAGAGTTGGTTGGCCAGGAAAAACACCCCAACTGCCAAGCTGATGGGAGCCCCACTCTAGAAAATGTTACTGAACAAGACAAAGAAAACTTGATCGGGGTTTTTCAGTCATCTCCTAAAGCAGTGTTCTCAAGCCAATCCCTCATTCAGCACAGTTCAGTGTTCTTAGACTTTATAAATACAGTTCCAACCAGGGAGGGCAGTGAGATGAAAATATTAAAGCCATAAAAAATTATTACCCCTTGCTCTCTTGGAGAAAGGCAATCCCCTCTGCTGTGGGGAAAAGAAAAGGAAAGCAGCAATTTTCTGCAAAATAGGTATTTTGGAGGTGGGAAGGAAGAGGAGGGCACCTGGGAGCACTCTTACATGCTAATTTATGCACTCTGTATAATAGATCTTTTGTTAATTGCCTTTCTGTCATAGAAACCAAATTATATTGTTTCTCAGGGCACTGTGCTAGGATGACACAAGTGGGACTATCGTTTGCCGTTTCCATTGTATGAAGAGGTGAATTTGAATGAGGAAATGTGGATGCTATTTCACAAGCATTAAATGCTTAGTTGCATAAACCCCTTCTCGTCAGCCCAATGGACAGGACAGGACAAAGTGTGTGATTCTCCACTAACCTGATTTCTGAGTACTGGATAATCCATAGGAAAGTCCTTTGGCTTCTCGCCTGTGAGGAGAGGAAAGGATTTATAAATGTCTGTACTCACAGCATTTCGGCTTCATGCTTAGCTCCAGCAGAGCCTTTTTATTTAGTGGCCAAGGCCAAGGCTTCACTTTGAGTTCCTGAAGGTTGCTGTTTACTAGAACGTCAGCCATGCAAGCCAGCACTTTGACATTTTCTTTTTCCCCATCTCTGTGCAAGTTGTGAATGCTGGTGTTCAAATTTCTGAGGCTGGCACTCATCAACTTGTTGTGTCTATGTCTATATGTGTCATTCTGGGCTATGTTTGGGTCTGCTTTTCTGAATTCCTTGGCTATTTTATAGATTTACTGGGAATCCAGGGCAGAGCTGGGTACCACTGGAGATGAAGCAGCATCACCAGAGCATTGCTTATACTTCCAAATCCAGTCTGCTGACAGAAGCATTTCCTGGCTTGACATGCAAGTGCAGGTTCATACAGGTGGGCATCCAGCAGGAGGCACGGTTAGCAGTGCTGCTTCCCGTCCTCTGACTTGTGAGATGAAGTAGCTTAGTCTTAGCTGCCTACACCAGTGTATGTGTGCAACTCCTTAGAGCTGAGCTCTGCTTTCAGCCTGATAGGGTAAGTCCTCTAACTTAAGGGACTGGGAAGCAGAAACACAACAGGAGGGAAATAAAAGAAAATGATCTAGATAGATAGCTCAAATCTTCCCTTCACTAAATTTTTACTTGGCTTTGGTGTGGAAACTCTTCTGTCTTTGCTTGCTTTACACCTGAGTGTTGGTGGGTATATGCAGGCTGAAGAGAACAGCTGGTTACACTGGACTGGGTGTGCAGTTCTGTCCTGCTTCACCTCCATTTTTCTCTGACTGGGGAGGCATACAATAAGAAATACAATTTACAGAGACACAACACGAGTTCTTAAAAGAAAGACTGACAAACAAGCTCAATTCCCACCTCCCCAGTAAAGAGGCTCTGGAAAGAGGGCACAGATTTGGACATGCTAGCTAGGTACCCACAAATGCCTCCTACGACAAAACCCAGGATCTTACTTGCGTAGGGCTGCACAGATACAAATTCCAGAGAACAAGAACAGACACAGCACGATGAGGATGGGGACAATTATAGCTGTAAGCTTTAAACCTGCATGAGAAAAAAGAAGGATAAAAGTTTAAAAGGCAAATTACTCTGAAGATGGTAATTTTTACTACAGAGAATACAGCAAAAGGTAGATAATGCTGCAGGAATGCTTCTTGAAGAGAGCATGAAAATGTGCAACTATAAAATTAAAAGATCATTCCTCAGCCATGCTTGGTTGCCAAGTACTTATGTGGAACAATGTTAAGACAAAAGAGTTGAATATACTTTCTCAAGGGTGACACTTGATTTGGCACCTATATGCATCCTTACAAAGAGCAGTTCTTTCTTATTACACATAGATGACTTTTAAAAAGCCACTTATACACACTCTGTTTGCAGTTGCTTATAAATCTGCCAAAGGAGACTGCAGTTTTACATGCCAAGTATCTGGCTCATGCTGAACTGGCTGAAACATTTCAGTCAAAATAGTTCAAAGATTCCCATGAGTGAATCTAGGGAAAAACCTGTTTAGCCACTGTTAAATTCTAACACAATATGCTTTAGAGCACGGATTTGAAAATCAGCAGTGGAGTGGCTCTTGTGTCAGGAGTGTGCCATTCCCTGTTTTGACAGACACTTACCAGCTGTGAGAATAAGGTAGTACAAGTGTCCACAGAGTATTTACAATTTAACAGATGAAATCTCAGTAGATTTAATTTTCATAGAACCTGGATATGGTTTACCCATACCGCTGCACAGATGAACTGAGCTTGCTTGCTCTTGGCAAGCAGTTTCAGATTTTTTTTTTTTTTTCTTACAGCGATTGCTTCTTACAACCAGTTTTTTCACAGAGGCATTCCTACAACTGTCAGCTACCTAATGGGTACTAGCATTTGGTACAATGAGTCTGGTAATTCCTGCCTGGCTATGAGCCCGCCAAACGGTCAGTATAAGCACCAAATCTTGTTTGTTTGCTTTTAAAGGTCTAAGAAGTTAGCTCGACATCACTAAAGGATGAAGACTGCAAATTCAGGGCGAAGTATGCAAATTAAGGTTGCCTGAGCCCCCATGAACACAGGCATTATGAAAAAGTGTTTAATTACACAACCATGCACTACTGTGTGCTGCTTTGAGCTGGGCACCTGCTCTGGGAGAAATCATGGTTGTGTAGAGAGAAGGTAATACTTTTGTGAGACCACTACCTCATATACTAAAAAATTACAAAATAAAGGAAGAGAGTGAGGAAGAGCTCTTCCAAAAATTGCTGCTGAGTGCTTACTGTATTCCCTTGAGCCACCCACTAAGCATGGCAAATAAACCAACATGACAGGGAAACCAAAGCCCGATGTTTAACACATCAAGGAAAATTAAGGCTTTCAATCTCTTTCTGAGCCTTAAGACAAAAAGAACTTATGCTCCTCCCTCTTCTGTCTGTCGTTAATCTTTAATAAGCTCTAAAGGGAAAATAAAGGTTTTGATTTGTGAGAAAGTTTAAAGTTCACTCAGGCTGGGCTGAAGACATGATGCATCCTAGAGAAAATGCATCACTAGATAGTATTACCCAAGTTAGTTTCTTCTGATGGGATGGGCTCTGTAACAGTCCTGTCTTCTTTTCCAAGGGAGGTTTCTGTGCTCTGGCTTGGTTTCTGCCACATGGAATGCGTAAATGAACTATTAGCTGCAAAAGAGAAGGGGGCATCAGTGGCACTGGGGCGGTACCGTGGGCTTCAGAGGCACCATGCACTGCTTACCCCATACCTGGCATTATTCGACACCCCATCAGCTCCAGCTTCAATGCTATTCTTTGGTGCCAAGTTTGAGGGATAATCCGCACATAACGGGCCACTATTGGAGGGATGAAGTTGTTGCGCACGATGTCACCGGAGTTGGAGTTGCCTTGGAATACCTGCAACGAAATGTGCACACACATTGTGTGCTCTGTTTTAAAAGTCTCTTTCTTCAAAGTGCTCCTGACATCCAACTTCAAAGATCTGCATTATCCTAAAACTAATACATTGATAACCTGGGATGCATCCACAAGATTTTAGGAATTGAGAGTTCTGGAAAGAAATAATCTTTTTAGTTGTGCCAGATGATCACATTTTTCTGTTAGCTCAGAGGAGAAAGATTATCACCATTTCAACTCTGTGTAATTTCTAGTTAATGTATGCTGGTATAATGCTATCATTTTTTATTTAACAGCACTGCAGTACCCTTTCTTGGGAATAGAGGCTAGAAACATAAGAAGAAAAAAACTGAAGTGAGCTATTCCTATACATTTTAGTAAAATGGTCAGTTTTCCATATCAAGATTGAGGAATGACTATAAACTACACAGTTGTTATTGACTTATACAGCATTTCCAAGAATCAGTCCCTAGTGCAGAACAGTAGTCCTTGCAATATCAGTTCTTGAAGATGCTTCAGCATGATCTAGGAAAACTTAAAAGCCTGATGATATAGAGAAGTGAGCTCAGCATAACTTAGATAAAATGCCAGGTCACATGGGGTTCTGATGGGACAGGTTCTGTCATGCACCTTAGCTGAAACTAAGATCATACATAATACTTTCGTAAGGTGTTTGTATATAACAGGTCACTGTGGAAAAATGAAAGCCTACAGCTTTTAAATAGCTAGCCTTTGCATTTCAGACACTACTAGGTTGATTTGTCACTTTTTGGGCCACCATTCCCTCAGTGCAACATTTTAAAAAACATTAATCCCATTAATGTTGGGCAGTGAAACTCCTTTGCCATGCAAGCCAAGAAAATCAGATCTAGCAGAAAATCTCTCTTCAGCTCTACCAAGTTTTTAAAAACCGCCATCAGGCCTAAGGACCAGGTAGAGCCTTCTCCGGAGGCTGAGCTCCCTCAGGAATGATAAGTGATGGTCTGAATTTGAACACTGTGGGGACTGGGAGGAAGGCTTTTGGGGTTTCTTTTGTTTGAAAAGAAACATGAGTTTTTTCAGGCAAAAATGTTATCAGACAAACTTGTGCAGCATGTCCTTTGCAGGAACTTACTGCACTTCTGTTATATGTTCATTGTTAAAGTCACACAGACTCTGTGAAAGCTGCTGTGTGGACGGGTATTTTAGTGTAAGAGCATGTATTTTATGTTCAGTTACATCAATCCCTAACAGATGTGGGCTGTGCCCACTGGTGTCGGAAGAGTCCTGCCAGCGAGGGCTGGGGAGTGGCGCAGCCCTGGTGATCGTAGCACAGCCCATGCAGAAGCCCAGTCCACAGGCACAGCTCCGTCAGCAGCCCTGCCTTTGCCCGAGGGGGCTGTTTCATGTGGAGGGGCCGGTGGATTGACCATCCCAATGCATTTGAAGCTGACCCTCAGCTTTGCTGGTGCTGTACCCACCAGTGCCCCTGCACTGGTACAGCATCCCTGGCAGGGGCAGACGCTGAGCTGAGCTAAAGACCTGCCCAAACAGCTGCTGTACAGCTCCAATTACACCACTTCCTTAAAAGAAGCGTGCAGACATACACATGCCTCCCTGTGTGTGTCCCACAACTTCACCAATCCCTGGATAACTTCCTTGTTTCGACAAGCTCGCTATCTACTCTGTAGCCATAAATTACACCAGTGAAGACAGCCCAAGTCTAGACAAGTTTGAAACTCCTAATCTTTCTTGACAGTGAAAGCCTGCCCTTCAATGTCAAAGTGGCATATGCATTATTGCTTTGTGTTTTCCTACCCTTCCCACTTTCCCTTACCTTTTCTTCATTGCTCAGAATCCCTTTGTAAGTTCTCCATTTTGAGTTGTTATTTTTATAGTTCATTGTAAATGTCTTCACATAAAAGTTGGAATTCAGCATTGTGGATCCAGAACCAGTGGTCTTAATCCCTTTTAACAAAATGCAAAAAACATTTTCATTTGCTACATGCCTATTTCAAAGAAACATTTTCAAATGCAAACACAGAATCCAAAACAATTCGGAAAACTTCAGGGTCTTAATTTGTTTTTCAAACTGTGTTGAAATTGAGTTTAAAAGTTAGATGAAAAATGGAAATCAGTTTTAAATTGTGAATTTAGAGCAATGGATATTTTTAACAGAGCACAGAAGGCTGAGGGAGCTGGGCCTGTTCAGCCTCAAGGCGAGATGACTGAGAGGGGACCTGATCAATGTCTGTCAGTATCTGAAGGCAGGGTACCGAGAGCGTGGAGCTGGGCTCTGCTCGGTGGTGCCAAGCAAGTGGACAAGAGGCAAGGGACAGAAACTGATGCACAGAAAATTCCACCTGAATATGAAGAGGAACTTCTTGACTGCAAAGACTGTGCACTGGCACAGGTTGCCCTGAGGGGGTGTGGAGTTTCCCTCACTGCAGATGTTCAAGAACCGTCTGGACACAATCCTGTGCAATGTGTTCTAGGATGACCCTGCTTGAGCAGGGAGGTTGGACCAGATGACCCACTGTAGTGCCCTCCAACTTGACTCGTTCTGTGATTCTGTCCAAAATGATAATTGGTTTTCGATACTATGGTCTGTATCAGCCATCTTTACGTCTTTAGCAGCAACTGTAATTTACATTTTTACAACTAAACCGGCAGATGAAAACAGGAATTTCTTTCACCTTGACTATTCTTTCAAAGGCTATGACTTTCATGTTTCTTATTGATTCCGTATCGTCCATACAGACTCTATCGATCCCTGTGTAAGTATTTTGTTCTGTCGGCATGTTTATAGATCAGATATGCAGGACTGTTGAGTTCAATCCTATATCCCCATAGGAAGCCTAGTCCTGTAAATAGCAATGATTTCTTAAATAGGAAAATAATATTCCCGAGTGCAGAACATTTAATCACATTTAACAAAAGAAATATTGCATTAGTGCACTGTTGGCTTCTCAGCTGCATTTGGTTTCTTCTCCAGCTGAAACACCAGTTTCTAATAACCAGACAGTGACATACCTGTTATTCTCTTCTTCTCTCCCAGGTCTATCTCCAACCATTCACGGTTGCTGCTGTGGTTAGAGGCCCAAGACAATTCCGGGACTTGAAGCCAAGCCTTGTCGGGGGACCACTGGAATAGTTGCCCAAATTCATTGGTCTCCTCCCAATAGGAAGATGCAGTAACCTGGCTCTTGGAGAGGAATCCCTCTTCCAGACTGAGAGATTTGTTGCAGCCTAGGAGTCCCCACACAGACAGGCAGAAGGAGTTATTTTGCATTTTCACAGGATATTTTTATATTAGGCTAGCAACATTTGAAGACCACCCACAACAGCAAAGTCAGACGTTGCTGAATCTAGTGCTAGCCTGATGCTCTCCATTAGCTGTGGTGTTTACCAGTCAATTTGTAGTGGATGATCCAGTACCAGAGTGCTGCAGTCCCAATCCTTTACCAGTCTAACTCCTACATATATGACACCTTCTGACTACATCTGCTATTTTTGCCATTTAGTTTTTTAATCTCTGCACTTTCGTCTCATTCCTGTGAAGATGATTTTTATTTTTAAATTTTTCCTTCTGAAACATAATATTTATGTTTTGAGATTGGCATTAACTAATTCTGCTGTACAAAACATTTCACAGATGAAGGCACTGTACTGAAAGGAAAACTTTACTGTAAATATTTCATGATTCCCACCTGCAATTAGGGCTAAGAAAGTTACTCATTAGAGAAGCTCCTTGATACTGCTGCCAAGGTGTGATATCATGAAGATATTATCTGCGGGTAAGTATTACAAACTCCACCAAAGAACCCACAAAATTTCTGCACATTAAGATTCTTCAGAGAAAACAGGCCAGTGGAATATGGTTCAATGAAGTTAAAAATAATTCCTTGGCAGATTCAAAGGCCTATACGTGCTCTACAGTTTTCAGTGGAATAGTAAATGATTTTATCTCAAATGAGTGAAATATAATTCAAATGAACAAATGCGAACTTTTCCCCCCTCTTTTCTGTGTTTTATGCAAATTAACAGTTTGGCAGATTAAAAGAGGTTTTTGCATCTTGGAAAGCCATAAACAAAAACTCATTCTGTATCAGTGTAATATAAATATATTTTCATGCCTCCTATGTTTTCTTTCTCCTCTTGTATGATGAAGATGGAAATTATAAATGTCGGAAGAAAAACTGCTTTCATTTTCTGTGGCCTAAAGTACATAAAAATGAGATTATCTGATTGTCATTTTTCATATGCTGGCACCAGAAATGTAACAGCAGAGTACTATTTCTGTTTCTCATCTATGTGCGTATGACCGCACATATTCTGTGTTTTTTTCTAGCTCACTTCACATCCCTTCAATTTTTTTATTCACTTGCCAATTTTAAAATATTGCTGTCCTAAAATATCCTTCCTAGACACAGCCTGACATTCTCCTGATTATTTTTTAAAACTTTTACAGAAAATATTTAAATAGCTAAAAATAAAGCAATTATTCTTACCATTCGAAGTAAATGTAAACCGCTTATCTGACAGCGAACCACTGCAAGAAAAGAAAAAGGTAATTCAGCCTTTCATGAGACAGTCACAGGAATGCCGAGGTAGTTTCAGAATCACTGTTTATCCAGTAAAATATCTCTGGCCAGACAGCCACTTTGCTGACTGCTTACTGACCCCCGTAAGAGCACCCTAGTGCATCTCTTACTGTGACTATAATAGAGATAATTTTTTTAACGGTTTTGTTTTTCTTTAAAGTGACTCCCTTTGCATCAGCCTGTTACTCTTGCTGCATGTGAAAGAGATACACCTGATGGAGACTAAACCACACCAGCTCTGGCCATTCCTACTTGAGTTGCAGGTGTGTCATTGGATGAAAACTACTCCTTGTTTTAGTCTGAGTGGGAACCAGTTCTGTTATAACCACAGCCAACATCTCCCCTCAGGAATGGTTCTTTATGCTCCATTAACCAGATCTTATGGCTCCCTTTTTCTTCCAGCTTCTGACATGGACTGTTTGGATTCAGGAGAAAAGCCATTTCTTGGGCCACTCCACACAGTCCTGCACAGTACAGGACAAGATAAAATCACCACACTAAGGGAAAGCTGAGCTTTCCTTGGCCTCTCAGGGAGCCACCTGGTAATTCCCAAGGAGATGCCCCTGAGGTTTCATTCCAGAAGCAATGACTCTGACTGGCTGCCTAATAAAAAGAAAAGCCCAGGTTTTAACATGACATTAGTTTGGATTTCTTGAAAATCTGCCCCCTCCGCTGTCACTCCAATTAGCTGCATGCATCGCTTGCCCCTTTTGAAAAGCCTTGGCCAGCGTGACTAAGCAGTAAAACAACTTCTGCACTAAGCATGGAGATGGTTTCCTTTCAGGCTGCCCTTTGCTGTTAGCCAGGAAGATTTCCCCCGAGGTCCTGTCTGCGGGCTTACCACGCTGTGCAAGGCTATATGTTTTGAGAGCACTGCAAACGGGGAATAGGAAAGTAGTCCCATGTCAAGGTCAATAAAAACACTGCCTTTTTTGTCACTGAGGGAAAACTAATGACTACAGGCAAACGAAGCCCTTCAGAGCTCTGGGCGGGTGCTGGTTTATTTGGGCGTGTAGGTGGCTGAGTAGCTAGCGGGGGAAGCACAAGCCCTCCCTCCCACATCTTCCCCCCAGGCAATCCTCAGGGCCGATCAGATGCACTCTGCTCGCTTCAAACCAGTTTGACATCACAGCCAAAACATTTTTTGATTTCTTAGTGAATGCAAAGCAATCCATTTCACAAGAAGAAAATAAGTACCTACGTAATCAGTAAAACCTACCCAAAACAGCAATCACAGTGCTCCTTGATTACTTATAAAGACAAAAAAAGTCACCCAGAACGCTTTCAAATAGAGGGCTACAAATTTAGAAAATAAAGGGAGTAGGTTAGCATTTCTAACGTCTAAAAGCTATGAAATCAAGCTGAAATATTTCTGCTATAATTCACTAAAGAGGACAAACCAATTCAGTAAGTGGTAATTCATCAATTTCCTAACGTGACTGCTGGAATTTGTCACACAAATTTCACTTTGTCCTTTAAGAGAGGGTATTACCCCATGCTCCTCATTTTACTGACAACCTTCAGGATCCTGCTGTTCCAACAGTGCTGGTGGTGGCACTACATGGGACACCTGTGTCAGTAGCTCAGCAGAAAAAGGGTGCTGCTTCCCATCATAAAATAAGTAAATAAATAAAATACTTTTTATTTTTTTTTGCCAGAGTTGGTCTCAAGCGAGCTTTTCATGTGCAGTGCAAGTTAACCCCGAATCTCATCTTTCACTATTGACAAGCATGACGTCTCTTGCATTTTCAAAGGCAGATCTACAGTCACAGGCCAGGCCACGTTACAACTCCCTGTGTATTTGTACTGGGATATCAGAACTGCCCAAGAAATCCAGCTACTTGGTCTTCATTATAGCATCTGCAGGTGCAGGTCCACACATGGATCATGAGACCTGAAAACCTCCCAGATGCTGGAGCGTAACAAGTGCACTGCAAAATGGAGTTGGGAGGCCAAGGTCAGCTCCTGGGGGGTGGTGGGTGAGCAAGACATAACTCCATGTTAACAACACAGATACTTAACAGCTCGATACACTCCAGCAGCAGCTTTTGATGAGGTCAATTTCGGCTCAAGTCGCTAAATAATTTAAATCTTTAATACTGAAATCCACTATAAATGAGATTTTAAAAGCTTGAGTAGGCTCTTATTTAAGGGCGTCTAAAAAGCTCTTAGAGCACTGCTGCTCAAGCACCAATTTTTTCTTGCCAGCACTGGCTCATCTGCAGGATTTTCTTTCAATGCGTAGGTAGCACGAGGACAGGGAAGCCATGCAGCTTTGTAGATACCTCTTGAGAAAGCTTTTTTAAAGCATAAAATGCATTGGTTCACTTCCTTAGTAAACAGGCCTACTGTTTCTAGGAACACTTTTTCATGTTTTGAAATAAAAGGATTTCCCTGCATATTCCAATTTCCCTCTCCTGGGATAATGGGCTCACACCAGCAGTTCATCTGCTCTAGAGATTGCCCCAGCTGCCAGGTGTGGCAGAAGCATCCTGGGAAGCACTGTGCTGACCCTCCCATTTTGCTCAAAGTCTGTGCCATCCAGTTTGTAGGCATACAATCCAGTGTGAGCCCGTGGCTCCCGGTATAACTGGAGAAAGTGACGGTTCTCTCCTGGGGGCAGTTCATTCCTTTGAGAGGTGCATCATGCTCGAGGAGCACCTCTGTCTGCCCCTACAGGCAGGAGGCCTGCAGGGGCTGTGCTTCTCCTTAGGGTGCCCTCCCATTACATGGGCTAAATCCGAACCCTGGAGGGTGGCTTCAGCCTGGAAGCACACGTTTCAGCTCTCCTTCAAGTAAAATGGGAGTTTTCCCCCTTGTAACAGAGACAAGTTTGCATCTCCATGGGCACTTCTATTACTCACATGAAATGGATGGGATATTTTGTGAATAGCAACATTAAAAGGACACTTGGCAGTTAAGGTGATGGGTTAATTGCGAAAACAGTGTTTTCCCCCAGCATGTGTACATTTGCTGTCATACACATCTCATTCTTTGCACACTAGCTCTTGTACTGTGGAAAAAAATTACAAACGAGAATCACAAATGCCTTTCATTGTAAAATTTTATATGCTACTGTCTGAGTTACTCCACTGGGATTCTCAAGGATCACAAACATACATGAATGTAAGTAAACAGTTCTGTAACATCTTTAGATAAGGTACAAAATATTTAATTTAGGGTTTCACTAAGCTGGCATATGTGATGGAAAGAATTTGTATTATTTGTTTTATGGAGGGGCTTGGGGCCTGAGCAGAGCTCTCAGCCCTGCTTTGCTTGAGTCAAGTTTATATTAATCTTCTTTGGCAATTAACTTTCAAGAAAAATGGAAAAATATTTAGGCTGTGCAGTTCTTTGGCTATGATCTACATACTACCCAGCTTTGTATACTCCAGTGCCATTATATATAGAGCATTTCAATCTGTGCTGAAGTTTAAGCACAGCAACAGAGCACATGAATGCCTTTTTTTTTCTTGTAAATGAAACCATGATTGCAAAATTGTCAGGAGGGTGTGAGAAATCATGGAGAAAACAGGAAAAGAGTGAAAAAAATACATATTGCCTTAGTTGTCATAGGCTATGGGATGGAAATTTCCCTTCCTACAAAAGAAAAAAAACCCGCCTCATGTAATATCCAGATAACATTTGAAAATTAAAAACTATAAACCAACAGGAATGACAGAAGCAGTTGCTGGAAGGGCTTACTGTGTTGGATAGAGATTAGAGGATTTATTTCTACTTCAACAACAGTACAATTAAAAGTCAGAAGATAAGCAGTAAATATAACACCCTTGCTATAAATATTCTAAAAGAGAAAAACTCTGAACATGTCAAAAGCACAAGGTTTAAGAAGTTGTTCATTAAATCCCCTATGGCTCAAAGGCACTTTTTTACTTACTTATTTTTCCTAGCTTTTTTAAAACTTTAACATGAATTTATCATGATTTACTAGCACATCGATTAAAGGTGTTTGTTGCAGAACAATGTACTCTCGTGTATCTGCTGACAAAGTAATTTGCAAATATGTTTTGGAAGGAACAGAAAAAGAAAAAAAAAAAGGAAACAGTGCCCTCCATGGTATAGAGCCACTGAAAACTTGGAACCTCTTCCTATCTCCAATGCCAACTCCATTTCAATAAAGCTGTGGAAACTAAGCCCAAAAGCCCCTAGACCCACACCTAACACCTCTTCCTCCCCAGAACGGTGTCCCCACGTGCTTGTGCTGATGTGGGCAGTGCCCTGTGCCCCGGGGGGTGCCCCAGAGCCAGCCCCTCCCACGGTACTCACTCTAGTGAGGGGACACCATTGGCCACGGCGCCCTGGTAGCGGCTGATGCCCTTGTGCTGGGTGACGCTGATCTGGCCGCCCAGCTCGTCCGCGACCACGCCGGCATGGATGGCAGCCTTGCACAGCAGCGACGTCTGCGAGGCAGAAGCCAAAGCTCAGAAAATCAATATGACAAGCTGCTGATGCCTTCCCTTCCAAGCCACCAGTATGCGGGTGTTACAGCTCATAAAATCCAGCAAAAGCTCAAGAGGAATAAGAGGCAGGGGAGGGAGAAAGAGCAGTAATCTTTGAAAAATATACTTTGCCCATAGTAATTTTTTTTTTTCAAATGAAAAAACAAATAATCTGCTTCTGAGAAGGTGCTGTAAGATTGTCACTCCTCAGGAAAACAAAGTTAAAGGCAAGGCAACACTTCCTTGGGAAGATAAATCAATAATTGCTCGGTGTTCGTGCCTGAACGTAGAACCTATCCATTACTGCACCTTAGGATTTGAGTCATGGAGTACATTAGGAGATTTGGCTATGTGTTGACTAGCTGCTGCTGGGTTTTAATATAGCCCATTTCCCAGTATCTCAGGTGGGATAGCACTGGCAAATACAGGCAGGACAACTTGTGTGCCAACTAGGTGGCAATAACACACCCCTGGGCTAGAGCAAAGTAGAGAAGGAACAGAGAAAGGTGCACAAGAGACCTTCCCAGGAGCTGCAGGGCTGTCCCCTCCAGGGAGGGCTGGAGAGAGCGGGGGCACAAAGGCAGCACATCTCCAGGGGAGCCCTGCAGGTTCTTCCCGTCAGAAAATCCTCCTTAATGGTGAAGGGAAAATTTCTTTCACAAATTCCTCAGTGCAGATAAAATCTGCATGAGGTCATGCCATGTGCTCCTTTTCTGTTCTAATCATCCAAACCAAGGGCAGAATAACTCCAGCTAATGAGAATGTAATGTGGCATTTCTTTGTTTCCTCAGCTCTGCCACTTTCCAGGCTGAAGCCGGCACGCTTGAATAACTGGATGAACAGGTTAAACGTGAACACTGACTCTTTGGAAACTCAGCAACTGTTATAGTTGTGATAGGGTGGGATTTTTCTTCAGTGGTACGATTAGGCTTACTCCTGTGTGAGAGAGGTAAAGATTTCACAGGCATGACAGGAGGAGAGTCCAGGGCGAGGGGCACCGGGAGGGCAGAGCTCTGCATGGTAGGAACTGTGGATAAATGCAACCACTTGGGCAACTTTTTCTCTTTAAAGAACGAGCAGTTGAAACAACCCAAGAGGTTGGTAGTTATCGGTGGGATGTGCTTAGGCAGTGTGTAATACTCATTTCATCTCAGAGCAGATTGCTCGATACTGCAGGCATAAACTTAAAAAAACCCCATGTGTTACTGAAATATATTTTTTTCACACATGGGCACCAAACAAGTAGAAACTAAAATCATAGAAATATTTAATATATGGATGAGCATTGCCTCAAAGGGACAAACACTATGCAGGCTTTTTCCAGAAAGCCAGGAACCACAAGTCAGTAGGTGTATTTGACAATCACTGGACTTTGTTCTCACACAATTGATTTGTCTGTTTGAAAAGTGTCTCTGTGTGCTTATATACTGATAACTTACTTATATACTGATAATAAAAGGTATATCAACACAGCTGGGAAGAATTACTGACAAAAGCAGCAAAAGTTGAAACCAAGTTGTTCCATTCTTTTTTCTTCTGCCTTTATAAATTTTCCGTCATTATCCTGTGTACTTACATCTCTGTATCCTTCTCCAATATTCCCAGAAATGTCACCTGCTATGTCTCTGCAGCCAGCAGGACAGTATCTGCTGTAATGAGGAAAGAAAGGCTTGTTTAACACATGAACTGTAGTGACAATACACACAAACAAACTCGTATAGAAGAAATGCTCTCAAACCAATAAGTACTTCAGCAGTAATTTCCAGCTGATGCTTTGTTGATGAGTCTAGGAACTAAATAAATGGGCCCTTGAGTTCATAGGTGGACTGGACACGGTAGCAAACAAAGAACCAGAAAAGCAGTTTTGCAAGGGCATTTATTTCTGTTTAATTCTCTTGTTCTAGAAATGCTACCATGCAAGTTTTCAGCACAGCTCAGATAAGAAGCCTATATGCACATCCAGACGGCAGCTAGAAGAGCACAATTTATTACCATTTCAAACCTATCACAAAGTTCAAGGAACCAAGAAATTATAGCTTGTCCTCAGATAATCTTGTATCAGCTGGGACCTGATCTGCTCCCAGAGGAAGTACTGGAATTTGAGGCTACTTTGAATTTCAAAGTGGAAACTCTTTTTACATGTATCATGTATATGTATGCTCTTAATGAGAATTGCTGAGAGCTCTGCAACTCCATCCTATCATTTTTCTGGGCCACAGACTTCCATTCTGCACTACTGCTTTTCACAACCAGGCCTTAGACCATTACAGCATTGGAGCACAAGAAAATTCACTTCTCCAGAAAATGAAGACCATTTAACATTTTCTAACAATTGAACCAGTTGACAGATACAGAAAAGCAAGCAGAATGCAGCTCTTTACCTGAATTCAGCCTTTGTGTAGTGGTTTGCTCGTTCCAAACAGGTGATTAGATCTGTGAAAAGTTTGCAAATGTCAATTCCCATTGTAGGATTCAAAAATACAGGCAAATATTTGGCTAAACATGAAATCACATTTCAAGACCACTCTGTATAATACTTAAGCAATTTTATTAGACTGAAAGCAACAGCTATGGTTTTCTCTCATTCTTTTCAACTCCCTCTTCTACTCTTCTTATGTTTTACACCTTCTTCAAAGTTGCACAGACCTCCAGAACATTAAATGTAGGAATGAAAATTTTAATCTCTTCTACCACTCCATCCTATCAGCGTGGTGGATGCTGGAGCCCAAAACACAGGGGAGCTTCAGTGAGAAGGTACTATTTTCCCCTTCACTGGGCCTACATTGAGAATGGTCTAGATAGGGTTTCAGCAGCTCTTATATCTGGTTAATGTTACAACTGTTTCTTGCACACATGCTATTAAAAATACTATGGCTCATGCTAATCTGGCAATATTTAGGAACAAACATTTAGGCTAAAGTCTATGTGTGTGGAGAAGGCAATTAAATAGGGGGGACTATGACACTAATCCTCTACTACTTTCAAATTTCACCTTACCTGGATGATCACTACTGGCATAGGACAACAGAAAGCCTCGTCCTGACACGTGGGATCCACTCTCAAAGTGAATTGTTGCCTCATTGCTATCTAGAATGATTTCTTTGGGGACAGGCATCACGTTACCACAGTATGGCCCTACACGCAGAACAAAGAAGATTTCAAAAGTTTAGATGACATAATTAGGCTGGAATATTCTCATGATTAGCAAAGAGTTTCATAACACACTCATTCTCTTTCAATACCATTCCAAATGTTGACAAAAGGGTTTTGGCTTCAGTCCTTTATGGGTATGAGCTCTAAAGTTACCCTGACAAGGAGTGGCCAGGCTCCAATTGTCTCTCCCTGGGAGCAATTCCAGCATCCACGTCTCTCATCACATAAGCCTTAAGAAAAAGATTAATGCCCTTCGACCTTTGAAGTACAGCATGCCTGCAACCAGCAGTAACTCATTAGAGAAAATAACACTACATTCAAAAGCAATCCAAGGGATCTAGGCAGGGTCCCCTAGATAAACTCTCCAAACACACACAGCTCATGCTGCTGTGGCACAGCAGCCAGTCAGGAAGGATTAAGATCAGAAACAGAGTACCTGGTTTTCAAGGACCTGAATGCCACAAGCAAAATTGTACTACAAGGCACTAACATTTTACTTAGAACATTTCTTAATCTTTTTCCATTTAAAAACACTATTGGACCACGGAAGTATACAGTACAATTCTCTAGAGTTTTAAACAAAAAAAAGAGGGAGAGAAAGGGGAAGATGAAGGGAGTGGGACAGGGAGACAGCCTCCTGCTTACAGTGAATTAGATAAGGGTTTTATAGCTACCAACTGCATTATCTTGGAACAGCCTTTGGGACACTCCCTTCTTGTGACAGCAGGCATGCCCAGGACTCCTAGTAATTACATTTGCCTCTTCATAAGTCAGTTCCTGAGGGGAGTGTTCTTTTGAGACTGCTGCAGTCTTTGCACTTGCCTTCTGTCACCATACCTGGGTGCAAACATTTTCCCTAACTGCCCTAAGGCACAGAGAATACAGAGAATTCAAAGCAGTTTAGGTACACTTGTTCAAATTTATGGGTCTGTTTACCACATCAACTGCAAAGAAGAGGATGGCAAACAGATTTTTTTCCCCAGAGGAAAAAAAAAACAAACCTTTACAAGCCCTCAGCCCATCTGTTCTGTTGAGGTGAATGACAGCTTTTGTGTCCTAAAGCAAGTCTTTGGGATGAAAAATGATCACTTTGACTTTTCCTAGACAACCTCGTTTTGGTGGTGGTGGCTACTTTAGGGCAACTTGGAACTGACTTCTGAGACACAAGAAATTACATTCACAGCATGATACAAATTTCATGAGTGATGCCCACCCCTACAGGCTCCTAAAAGCTTCATTTTGCTTGATACTATGGGATGGGGAGGGGGGCTCTTTCCCAAATACTTCATTTGTCTTACAACAACTATAAGGTCAGCCCAATATGAGCAAACAACAGCCAGCTGTCAGCAGAATGGGACAAACAAAAGGAGGAACTCTTGTCTTTTTGGCTTATAAAAATCATATGGTGAAGCCAGGCAGGCAGAGAAACAAGCGACGAGTGTGACATTTCCCTGGAGTACTCATGTGTTGGAAAATGACTCACGACTTAGTCAGAGAAAACAATGTCTATAAAAAGGGTTAAACAAATTACTTAGGAAATGAACTTATCAAAAAGACAGCATCTGACACTGTGTCATATCAGACAACTGCACGAGTGATTTATTTGAGAAGGTCTTTTGTGTCAGGTTGTAGTGGGAGAAGTAAAGTGCTAACTTAGATATTTTTTTAAGAGAAAGAGAGAGAGAAAGGGGGAGAAGGCAGGGAGCATTGCGCATCTTCAAAATAAAACACCTGAGAAAGCTTTAGTTCTTTTCTTCTCTCAAGGACTGTCTCTACATATTTTCTCACAAGTGTTCTTTGGCTTTCTCCCTCACAGCAATTGGCAGTGACCTCTCTACTGTGGAGGTATAATTTAGATGGCTGATTCACTCAACCACACATCGGCTGGATCAGGGATGAGTGTTCCTCCAGTAGCAAGTCTCCATACGTTCCAGATAATTATACAAACAAATCACACATCATGAGCCAAACCAATAAAATAAAATAAAATAAAACGTAAAATAGGCTAGACACATAGAGTTGTATAATCCAAATTAAAGCAAGAATTCAGAAACAATCAGCTTATGAACCAACATTCAGTGTCTAAAGACAAGTTTCTACAATTAAGTAATAAATCCAAAAAGGTTATCAAGCTATGGTTATCTTCTGCTGAGAGCAATTCTGGTGTACCAAGAGATTCCCATGGGTAGCACAAAATTAAGGGGGCCTAGGACTAATTCCTTAAAGGATACAGAAGCAAGAAAGAGTATATACTCAAGGAAGGAATATTTTCCAAAAGTTTCTAAGTTTTCTGCAAAGATTTGTAAGAAAAAAAACTGGGGGGGGATTTATTAATACTACAAACCATTCACTTGTTCTTTTGTTGCAAACTGACGAAGTCTTGCAAAACATTTCAGTATATTTCTTCTCAATAAATTTTCAGGTAATACCATATCAGCACTACACTGTCAGGTCCTCAGACTTTCCTGAGATCTAGCAGAGTTTATTTCCATGTTATGGAATACAGAAATAAGTGCTGGAGGTAGGGTTCAGAAAAAGAGTGTAAGCATTATCTCACTCCTATACTGCTGGTCTTAGAGAAGCTGATGAGACACCAGTTTGACTTAAAGGTTCTTTACTCCCTGAAATAACTAGAGACAGGTGCAGTCTGTTTTTTAGGAAAAGGTGTTAATCCGCTCTTATTGGTGCATACTGAGTTTAGAATGACCAGTGTAAAACCCCTCTCTGATTTGATTTACCTAATAACATTGGGTTTGGTTTAGCAGCACCTCTCTCCATTTTGCCAAGTTTTTACAGAGTGGCCTTTTTAACCTCTAATTCTCATTTTTCCTCTAATTAATGTATTTTACATTAATGGTCTTCCAAGATATCCCCCAGAGGAACAACTAGCAATGCTTAGAAAATAAAACTGATTCAGGGTCAAGACAATTCTTTGGGTTCCGTTTTGACTGATGAGAGAATTTTATGCTTTCATCTGTTTTCTAATTTTCTTGAGAAAAACACAATCTTTGTTTTTCTGTGCTCTTTCCTATGCATTTCCCCACAACAGTCCTCTACTTCCTTTCATGTTGTAAAGCTGCAGACAGAAGAATCTCCCAGGCTCTCTGCATTTCAGCTTGTGGTGTGCCTGGTTAGATGCACTTGCTCTATACCCAGTAGTGCCTGGTAGATTTGCTCTCTCCTGACTCATTTATTACCTCAAACACATATATTGTGAGAACTTACAGACATTAGAAGACTAAAACCAATCAGCATCTCTACATATTAGACTTAATCTGAAAACTATGCTTAAACTACGCAGTATTTTCCATTTGCAATTGGGGTGATAAAAATACTTTTATTGTTTACTTTTAAAACTCATTCATATGTGCTCCCCATCTTGCCTGTCCACTGCAGCTAGGATTTATTGATTTCCCCGGGCTGTCTATATGAATACTGTACAACCACAGTGAAGATGAGGGATGATGGAGAAAGCCTTGGTTTGTGTCTGGTACGAAAATGAGAAACTAGCTTATAGGGCCCTGTTAATTTTTACTGCAGCATTTGGACTTAACTCTGGATAAATATTTAATTCCTAAACCTGGGACTTAGCCAAAAGTTTTTTAAGATCCCTTTTGAGAACTGCCAGATCACGTTATCAGTTTTTCATCTTCTAATGTTAGTTGTGAGGTGGGTTGTTTTGCATATTCGGCTTGAAAAACGAGTCATGAATGCTGATCTCTCTCAATTTCCTGTTAAAGTGACTTGGCTGGAGCTCTGCTGGGGTAAGTGGGCAGGATTATTGGGTTTGTTTATAGGAACAAAGGAAAGAGTTCGATTTAATAAACAGATGTGTTACACGTGATGAAACTGAGTAGGTGCTCTCCACATTTCAGTATTACTATATCTAGATGCCAGGGCCTTTTCTTCTTTCCGTGTCTCATTAACAAGTTGACCCAACTGTGGTTCCGTCTGTTCACTCCAGATTTTTTATATATATATATAAAAAAAAATTCTGCAGGAGAGATGTTAGGGGTCTAAGGATTTTGAATATACCTAATTTAATATTCTCTATAATTAAACTAACTTTTAGTGTCTTTCACCCAGAACATTTGATCTGTTGGTATGGTTTAAGTGGCTTAAATGCAACACTTTTATTTTGGAATCACTGTCTCCAAGCAGTATTAACATCCTGCAAGATACGCAGCAAATTGTCTCGTGGATATCCTTTGGCTGGCTCCTCTGGAGACCGAAGAGACTATTTTACGTGTTGTTTATTTTTTAAATGTTAGCAATAGCCTACTGCTTTTGTCTTTTTCATAATAGTGTTGTTTAACAAATCTGATGATCTTTACAGCATTGTCTGGTTTTATGAGGTCTCGTTTACTTCTACTGTCAACCAGGCTCTGGCACAGCTCCAGAGCTTTCTTTGTTGAATTATGTTCCTTTATTTTTTCTACTTCCCTTAAAAAGTGCTATGCCTAGAGGACTCTCTTCTTTCACACCAGCTGGCAATGCCTACATGCCGTTTGTTTCTCTAGTTCTTAATACTTTCTGCCTCTTCTGTAAGGCTTTTGCTTCCTTTTAGGAGTAATTATTTCTCTCTTTAGCTATTGAATGGCTGGTTCGCTATGCTCATTCTCCTTTCAAATTCCTCAACTTCATTTGAAAACTGCAGTTTGACATTCACAGAGGTCTTCAAGAAACTTAGCTTAGATATGAAATCATGGCGTCCTCTGTTCAACAGAAAATCTTCTCCATTTTTTCAGTCTTTACTTGCAGAGTAAGCCATAGTTGGCAGGCAAAGTGCAGCAACAATCCCATGCATATGCCTACCATGTCTTAATGCATTTGTTTGGGGAAAGCAATGTTTTAAATTGTAGCTTTTTCTCAAATACATCAATTTGGAATTACCTCAGTAGCTGCGGAATGACAGGGGATATGATGAACATGGATTATGCTTGTTTCACTTCAGAGCTAAGAAGTCATCCAGCGTGCAAGTCTTTCACAAATAGCTGCCAAAACCTGCAAGGATGTCTTGTATGAAAACACCTGCACTCAAAATTCTTCTCCATCCCATGTTCACACAAATACTTTACTTTGATAAGCAGTAATTCTTCCTCTCCCCCTTAACAAGAGAGGTCCTCTTTGCTCCAACCCTGACATGAACATGTGCAAGGGTAATCAGCATGACCCTGCAAGGACATGCCAGGAGAAGAAAGTGCTGCTCTGTGTCCTTCTTTACAGGATGCAGGGAAGGTGGTGTTTAATCCTCTGCAGATAAGAGATGACAGAGTAGTCAGGATAAGACAGCCTGGTTATTCAACATTTAACTCTGCGCAACACAGTCTGACCTAGGCTGAGTGGTAAGCATTTCTTGTTTTAGGAAAAACAAATATAACTTTCAGTTAGTGTTTCCAAAGGGTTGCCAAAGAGTGCAATGAAGGAAAGAAAAAGGCGTCCGAGTTAGGCTGGAGAAATAATAGCAACTTTAAAGTGGAGGGCCTGGGCCACCTGCACAAGGTGTGGACTTGCCTGCTTGACCTCAGGTGAGATCCCCACTTATAACATTGCTGTAGTTTTAGGCAGATCCAAAGACAAAAGCACAGCAATAGCTAGGACTCATGAGTGAAGAACTGTAATGTAACCAAAACCAGAGAATAAATACACTGCATGCAGCTAACAGGCAAAAAGTGTCCATTTGATAAAACAAAACGCTGACAGTCTTTGTTGCATCAATCTTTCCAAAGCTGAAACCTCAGAATGCTGCAACCACTCAGGCGAAACCCAACTGTTAGAAGAGTCTTGACTCTTAAGAAACTGCTCAACTTGATCTTCAGCAAGAACTTGTCTGGGCATTTCCCTGGGTTTCCTGAAATACCAGAAACAATACAGTAATAACAAGTTTCCTTTGAGGGACGAAAAAGAAGCCTGGACACACCCTTTATTCAAGCAAGATATTTATTTCAATACATAATAAAAAGAGACTGGTTTGATGAATCCCCTCAAGTCATAATGACAGGTAGGAGGCATCCGAAGGCACTCTCTACCTTTAGTGATGGGGTGTGGGGAGAAGAAAGCATTTTCAGTAATTTCTCTATTTCACGTTAGTTACCAGCTGTAAATTATGCAAGAACAAGTCAACTGCACTAACTCTCCAAATTATTACTAGTCACTCAGCAGCTCTGACATCCACCCCAGAGGAACACATCAACCTCCTACTGACTGCAAGTGAATGAAGAAGTAAGTAGGCACTTATCTCTTCTTCAGGCTTTCTCTCCAGTCAAGACTGATGATCATCTCACAAAATTAAGGGAAAAAATACTAAGCCATTAGATGGGGAAAAAGATAGAAAAAAGCAAGAAAAAAGGGTCAAAAGAGGTACAGAAATCTGATAAGAGACATTAAAAGAAGCTGACTAAAAGCAGTTCCTGTGGAACTTTTAAAACATTTATGATCCACCTTCATAAGGAGTGCAAATTTTGTTCTTGAGAACTACAGGGCTGACATGGTTAATCTTGTTTTCACATATCCCTTTAACTAATTAAAAAATCAGAAGCTCTACTTCAGAGCTCAGTATTTTTAATATGCTCAGATAATGCAATTAACTCGAGAAGAAAAGCATTTCGGTAAAGGCTGCACCTTGTCTGCACTGTGAGATTATGCTCATATTCATTTTTTGAAGGACAAAACTCACCATATTTTAATCCAGTGAAAAGCTGTGCCTTTGAAACAGAACATGATCATCTATTTATTACTCCTAATGTGCAAAGCTGTGCTAATATTTAAATATTTGTCAGACAAAGGTGACTCAGTTTCACCAAAATGGGTGTTAGACTCCCTTTGCTGACTGATGATTAATATTTTCACATCTAAGTCTGGATACAAAGCTAACAGCTTGAAAAAAAAGGCTTGCTACAGGTTCCTTCCTCCAGTGAACACCGAAGAAAATGATTTGCAGAGTAATAACCCAGAGATACAGTGTTCAGACACTATGTGACTCCAGTCTAAGAGCTTCATTAAGATTATTTAATTACCAAGTTTTAATTGCAATATTGGAGAAATCTATATTCAATAGCTGCTTTCACAGTTCCATCAAAGCTGAGAAGTACCAAAGGTGAGAAGAACTGTAGTGTCACATCTGTGTCTTAGTTGAGATTCAGAAAGGCTTCGGTAGATCAGCATACACAACACTTACATGCTTTTCTAGGAGTGGACTGCACACTTCTATCAGTCTACAGAATTCATGGAATGTCCTCAGCTTAAATAAAATTTCCATGTAAGTGGTCTAAACCGTAGTCACCAACTTACAAAAGTAACATAAATGTTACAGCTAACATAAATCAATTAATCCATTCCTATGTATTTTACAGCTTCTCCTTACAGCATGGAGCATAAATACCCCAAAGAGAAATGGAGTTACTCCTTGCTGTATTGCAAGAATGCCTGCAGATGGTTATAATGATGAATGAAACACAGCAAAATGTAAACACTAGAAGAAATCTGAAAGCAAAACAATACTTTATCATCCAGAGTTTTCTTTACACTAATTTTATATTTGCACACATAATCTAGTATTTTGCCTCTGATCAATTTTCTAAGATTCAGATACACTCCTCAACAGATGTTTGTACTCACACTGACATTCATGCTGTTGTCTTCTGTAGAGCTGAAGAAATCAACATGGTATTTAAAGCATATTTCCCTTTGGACCTTATTGTCTTGTAATTGCAAACCTCCTAAATAAAGAGCAAAGGCTGCTCAGCGTAATTTGAAACATGAGCAGTATTCATGCTGCCAGCTTTCATACTTTGCTTTTTAGGTTTTCCTTTCTAAACCCAGGTCAAATACAGAAAACATGCAAAGATTAGTTTTTAATTGCTCAGATGTTTTCAATGCCTGCAAAATATTTTCAACTCTCCATCATCCTATGAAAGAATTTCCATGGCTAAGGTCAGTATCTCCTTGGCCAGAGGGAAGACATTGACCTGCCTGTAGGTATTCATGAAGAGACAAGGGTTACAAAGAGGAGATCTGGGCTCAGAAACAGCTGTCTAAAAGGACACTTAGCAGACTGAATGGATGTAGCAATGCTGACTCACAGGACTTCTTTTGCTTGCATAAATGCATATTGAAACCCAGAGCTATAGCAAAACTGTTGGAAAAAATTACTTAGAGAAGCTCTAATCTCATCTAAGAATTCACATCTCTTAAAACATAAGCAACTTCATGAATTCATGCCTACAGAACAATTTCCACATTGTTGTTCTGCATGGATTTACCTGAATGTAGAGTAGAGGCTCTGTAGCTTTGCTGGTGGGAAAGTCTACAGGGAGCTGCAGACCACAAAAATCATTATAGATGGCATGTCTGTCTAAGCTATAAAACTGGTTTAATCAGATATAAGCAAAATCTGCTAATTGTGCAGTTCATTACTGAGAATGCAAATTATAGTCCACATGCATCAGACATTACCAATTAGATCTGAAAATGGGTGTGGGAATACTTTAAAAAAAATTAATTATGTGGACTTGATTGCATAATACACAGGTATTCTGTGCTTACAGGCTGAATAACTGCAGGATAAATGATGTGAACATGTCTTCAGGCTGATGTATAAGGAGCCAGAATTTCAATCAACATCCAAGCTGCATTTTCCCCTTCAAAAAACAATATATTGATTTATCCATGTTTCCAAGAAGATCCTTGGATTAGGAATGTCAAGACAGTATCAATAAAAATTATTCAGAGATATGTTAATGCAATATTAACCACCTATTTCTTACTGCCAAGTACAGACAGACTGCTTCAGGTGAACACAACTCATTACTTAGGAAACAGATCACAGAACCACAGAACAGCTTGGGTGGTAAGGGATCTTAAAGAGCATCTAATTCCAACCCTCCCTGCCATGGGCAGGAATACCTTCCACTAGACTAGGTTGGCCAGGTCCCCATCCAACCTGGCCTTGAACACTTCCAGGGGTAGTACAACTACTACTTCTTCGGGCAACCTGTTCCAGTGCCTCATCACTCTCACAGGGAAGAAAGAAATGAATAACATGAAAAAAAAACCCAGCACACATGAACAGAGATGTTCTTTATGCCTCAAATCAAGTTCTATGCAAGGCTTAGATATCAGCATGTCACTGCCCACTCTTAGTGAAGGCTGTTTCAAAATGTAATACCTCCCCCATGAGAACAATAATTACCTTTACCTTCCTTTGCGAGCAAGGCTTTAATACCTCACTTGATCTGCTCTTACCAGATGAGTGATAAGCCTATCATGCTGACGAATGAAAGGCAATCAACCCTCCTTACTACTAAGACATCCTATGAGATCTCATCTTTGGAGAACCACATACTTTTCTGAGCTAAGCAATGAGCTGGAAAACCTGCAGAGCCTCTCTGTAGCTCATATCTTCATCACATTTTCCCATTGAATCCATTCTGCTTGTTAAGTCCACTATAGCACATTCTGCCTCAGCTGGATGAAGGGCTACAGCCTACTCCCAGCAAGCAATATTCTAAGAGCTGTCAATTCTGGAGCTTATTCTTACACTGTGGAACTCCTTGCAGCCCTGGATTTAAATTGGACTTCCGAAAAAGGGTGCATGGACTGGAAAATCAGTTTGACTCCTCTAGAAAGTGCAGATCAAAAGTTTCAGTGACAACTGACTGGGAAAACCAGTTTGAGGAAGGCCTCAGGTTCTCCCTGGGGAGGATTCTGTTGTTGTTATGATTATTTTAAGTGCACAGCTATAGCAGATTATTTGCTTATCTTTCTGTGCAAATCTCTCACAAGACTGCAGTCTGGCTGTATGCATTTAATATCTGCAAGTATTAAAGGCTGCACATTTGCAAAGTGGCTAATAGTTGGCAACAGTAAAGGTTATCTCCTCTCTGAGTCATGAAATGCCTAGGAATAGAGAAACACAGGATCATTGACTCCAATTTCTCATCTTTGTCTAGTTTGTGAGGAAGCTCTTTCCCTACATGAGAAGGGAACAGGGCTGATACAGATCTACAAACGTACTGTACCAAAACTGGGATAGTCCAGCTGTGCAGGTCTGAAGGCAGAGCCCTTGGGGTTGAGGTGCCAGAGCACACACCCCCGTGGCCCCGGCAGCTCCTCTGCAGCACAGCATGGCAGCACCCTCAGCCTTGGCAGAACTACACACAGCGTGAGGGGCAACAGCCTCCCACACAGAGAACAACACACTTGAATACAGAAAGGAGGAGAAGAGGACAAAAAGTTGACGCTGCATTTTGCTAAGGTGGCTTTTACTCCTACTTTTACCAGTTACGCATCCACCATTGCCTTGACTCTTACATACCATGCGATGTTGAAGAGCTCTCGATGGTAAGGTAGCTGGACTCGCATTTTTGTGATTCGATGTCCAGGTCTCCAATTTTCAAGATCAGGCGTTTTCCTGGAGGCACTTGGATTTTCTTTTCACAAAGAGTGTAGTTTGGGTATGTCCCAGGATAGTTCTTGGATGCCAGTGTCCCACTGTCTTGATACATCACTGTGTGCCCACATCCATCCCCTGCAGTAGGGGAACAAACAAGGAAGAGAAACAAAAAGGTGTTCCTCAATAAAAACCATGTAAGAAAACACTGGCCATGTCATCATGTCTCATGCACTTCCCTCTTTTAAAAAAGTATCTATTTTGTAATATTCCACTTCAGTTCTGCTGTTGTTAGGACATAAATATATAAATAAATAATAATAAAAGAAAATAAACATAGTCACATTTCTCTTGTAAAGCAGTAGAAAGGAGGGCTGGAAACACTAATGAACTAAGGTGTATTTGACACTACCATACAGACAGCATCTCTCTGGCTTTCTGCTTTACTGAATCCCTGATGATGCGATTCCACATGTAATAAGTAGGATCCTTCCTTAAATAATTTTCTCCTAGTTATCATTCAGCATTTTATTTCCATAGCAGTAGCCATCACAGAGAGGGTGACCAAATCATACATGAAAGCAGACATGATTTAACTACCTGCTATCACAGCCTCGGCTCATCTTACTTTCCTGTTGCTTTTCTGGTGCCACTTCCACAATACAAGCAGCACAGGGGACCCGGTGAAGACACAAGAGGGACTTCAGAAGTGGGATGTGCACTGTTAATGGTACACAGGCTACTCCACAGCAGCATGCCCGGAGATGCTCCGCGCTGCTGCCTCCTTGCCCAGAGGGTGAGGGTAGGTGCTCTCAAAGTGTGTCTTCATGGCAGAGTACGGGAGCCAGCTCGGCTTTGAAGCCTTTCCTTGGTCGAGGGGCATCTGAGGAGCAGCTGCAGCAGGACGTAGGACAACAGGAAAAGGCGCATGGAAGTACATGGGGGGATGTGTGGACTGACATGGAAAACAGGAAGCATTCACAGAGGGGGAAGGAAGCAGGTATCAGATAAGAGACCTTGACTACTAAAGGAAGCAATTTTTACTGAACTATTTAAAAGCATACTAGTAACTTTAAAATTGTATATTAAAGCTTAAGCCATTTCATTCTGCTCAATCTTCCAAATAATGAAAATTTTTGTAACAGTGGACTATTGTCATATACACATGCATGTAACAGGCAGTGCTCAGGCTTAGGTCAGTTAGGGCATAGGCTCTCCTTACATAGGAGTCTTGTATATTGTTCTCCTTTATCTCTGCAAAGCCAAAGCTAATCCAAGTAGTGTTAATAAAATAAAGAATCCTGCAGAGCTGGGAATTCACAGTGTTCACTTTAACTACCCACAATTTTACTTTTGGGGATATTTTCGTTAAATAGTTTTGGTCTGTGCATTTTAATTACTATCTGAATTTCCTTCCAAAATCACTAGGAAAAACAAGGTTTGATAGGATTATTTAAAAATGAACAACTAGGAATGAAGTGTTGAAAAAGAAACGTGCCATGGCAAGGGCTGGGGGGGAAAGTGGCATGCTGTGCTAAGATAAGCTCCAAGCTATCAAACTTTGACTTGCTACCGTATAATTACACTGCCATTTCATCCAACTCACTCAACTGCTTTTTCACAAGCAACCACATTTATTTTGAAGCTTTGGCATTACTACTAGCTTTGTTGCCTGCTATTTATTTTTGTCGCAGGTTCATGCTGGGAATAGAGGTGAATAGGAGATATAGATCCAATATCATATCACCATAAAACATATTAAATATTTTTTTTCAGATCTTCTTGTTCATATGCTTTAAAAAACATCTGTTGTTCAAGTTTTTTATCCAAGCATTTTAGGATGATAGGATGATTTTAGGATACATAGGAAAATACTCAAGACGAAAGGAAAGCTGGCCTCATGAGCAAATCACCTTTTAAAGGAAACTTGCTGCAACAGGAATGAAAATCTAAAAAGCATTAGGGTACCTGAACTGTTGGCTTTCTGAACAGAGAAAGGGGTCCACAGAGGTCCAGGCAGTGTAAAACCAGATCACTTCAAGCAGGACACAAGAAAACCTTGATGCCTATATAGTCAACTGCTGTGCAGCAAAAAAAAGAACTGGCCGTGGCCTTTAATTTAAACTGCATGTTTCTAGCTGTGGGCATTTACTTTGGCTGAACTGATGAAAATAAAGCAACTACAATCTTGAGCTTGGTTTGCAACTTATCCTTATTAGGAAAGAAAAGGAAAAACAAAGGGGAAAGTTACAGAACCACATGGGGATGGAATTCCTTAAAATGGAAAGACTAGTGCTCACATAGACTTCATCTCGCTGGGCTATGTTCTGTCCTGTGCCACCTTGGTACAATCCCAAGGATCTTTTGTAGTACAAAGTGCTGCTCATAAAACTGTAAAGACATTGCTACCATGATAAGACCCTGACAACTGTACGGGTCATGAAGCCTTATATTTCTGCAGAAAGTGTACAGGCAAAACTGTGCATGAGAGACCTCAGACTGCCATCCTCCTAGGTCGAGGTTATACAAGGTCTGGTTCCCAGGGAAACTTCTTTTTTATGTTAGAACTGTCTTTGAGCCAGAGCATTAACACCAGAACATCTTTTGAGCTAAGAAAGCATAAATGCCATTTTCTGACTTTTCACTGATGGACCATGGCCATCCAAACACTCCAGCTGATAAGAGGAAGGCTCAGTATCAGCCTGCACCTGTGACATCCCTTGCTGCCTTGGTTCTGCCTGCCTCAAAGGAAAAGCTAGTAATAAAAGCTTGTTTGCCACAAGAACCGAAGCAATGTCCAAAAAGTCAGACCAAGTCCTAGTAACTATTGTTTCTTACAGAGAAGGCTGGCTGCAGCCCTGAATTTTGAGTTTCTCAGCAAGATTACCAGAGCAAAGAAAAATCCTACACTGAAATTTGCTGGAAAACACACCCTAGAGAAGGAGTCAGAAGGTATAGAGGGAAGGTAGAATAAAGCCCAGGATCTGATAATTCAAAGAGAGATTTAATGACTAAATGTTAGTAAAAAACTTATAACACTGCTATATACCAAGGGCTCAGAAATGGAAGCCAGTTGTAAGAAATTCAAAGCATATCCCTATTCACATTTTCAAATGTAAAATGTGAACAATACAACCGTTAGTTTTCCTCTAATTATTTTCCACAGGAAATTTTGATTTTCCGTAGAAATGTGTTGGCCAGACTTCAAATACACTGAGCTGAAAACACAACTCCTTGTCCTTATGAAAACTATGGTTTAAATACCTGATGTCACACTCTTTTCTATAGGCACAGCTCTTCTGGCTGGAAATATGTTCATTCAACCAGTCAGTTTGACCCAGAATTTCTTGCTGACACTAAATTTCCACTTATCATTACTTCTGAGAACTGTTTTCTATCACTCCATTTGGCAAGAAACTGGCAGCTTTGCCTCAGACATCCAGGTCTCATCACTTCTCACTGGACAGAAGCAAAGCAAAATATTTGAGTCTAAGGTACTCAACAACCAGAGAGTCTAAACATACTTAGATTCAATAAAATCTCTCCTAAGCACCAGAAGTTATTGAAAGCACATCAAACATGCTTTGCAGAACAAGTTCCCATGGGCATTTGAATCAAGACCTAGATCATGATCTCTAAATCGTGGGTGATCACCTGTTGGCCTACGTGCAAGTTGTACCAAAGGTCACACAGCATTGGAATTAAGGCTGTTTACAGAGATAAAAATACTCTCCTAGGGCAGTCAATGCAAACTGGTCCCTGAGAAGCAAGAACCACAAATGGTACCTTCTGCTACAGCAGCAGGCACACTGCTCACACCTTGTCCTCTCTCACACGGTGCTCACCGAGAGCAGTGGATGCTTGCAAAACCAAACTTGGGACTCCACCAGAAGGCACCAGCACATGACCCTGTGGAGAGGGCAAGAGGAGATGCCAGGTAGTACCATTTCCCACCCTCAGACACACGTGTGACGGATGTGTGTCGGACAAGGTAGAGAAGTACCTCCAAGCAGCTGTGTCTGGGCTGAATCTGACCACGGCTGCTGGCACTCAGGCAGGAGGGCTCCCTCCAGGGTCTAACCTGCTCAGGAAGGACATAGGTGATGAAATCAGTGCCCACAAACAAGCTGTGGCCCCATACTATGAGCTGTCTGGGACACAGCCCTGACAGATACTGGGGCTTTAGTAAAATGGTGGTGGTGCCAGAAGCAGCACAGTTAGAGATCTCTGAAAATGATGCTTCAGGTACCCTCCTGTCACCCAGAATCACCTGACTAGACTGACTCTCTCCTTCCATCCCTTCCCAAGCCCAGCACAGAAGCTGAGCCATGATCTCTGACTTCTCTGCTCCCTGGGCTTTTTCACCCCTTGCTTGCATGCACATGTGGATGCCCACAGTGCCTTCATCCAAGCACTCAGCACATTCACCTCTGAGCTAGTGAAAAGGCTACAGCTTTTCAAAAAAGTGCTATAAAAAGTTTCCATGTGCTGCACCTTTCAGAAACATGTTTATTAGGCCAACTACAAAACAGTTACAGAGTATGATATCAAAGTGCATTTTCAAAAGCATTGCTACAATATCCTGGCAGCAAGCAACTGCCTTTTTCATCCTTCTGATTCACCCTCACAAAGCAATTCATAATAAACTTGGACTCACTCCAGTGCTAAATACTTGTTATACCTAGGCGTGATCACACACTCAGTCTGTGGCTCCCTGCCCTCTTCCATTCCATTGAACGAGCCCCCTGGGGCACCAGCATGGCCCACTTGGTGTCCTTGGTTACAAATTACTGCTACCTGATGCCCCTTGGCTACCCACCGGGGTGAAGTCCCGCAAAGCAACCTTCTTTCCCTCCCTGCCTCCTATCTCCCAGTTTTGACATCCTTTTGCCCAGCCACCTTCATGGCAGTGCTTTGGACAAGGCATGCTCCCCCTGCTCCACATGGAGGACAGGGAGCAGAGCTGTTAAGGGCGGATGGCCTGTCCTTCTTCCTTCCCACTCCCCTTTCCCTTGAGAGGAGAGTATAGAAAACTGAGTTTGTATACCTAAATTCTGGCTTCAGGCAAAACCCAGCATTTTCTGAACACCTACAGCTTCAATAGGCACAGTCAAAGTCAACAAAATGTCACTGAGTCGAGGGTATGGCTCTGAGAGCTCTGATGAGGAGCCCCACAATGAAAAATGAGATTTTTCTCATCTTCCACATTGCTTTCACTGAAGTAATAACTCCAGCTTATTAAAAGCTACAATAATAACTGAGTCAAGAAGGAGTTTTGCATCTGTGTTTGAAATAAGATTTGAGTTATGCATAAGAGCAGATAAGTAATTAAAAAAGAAATCAGCTCCTTTCAGTCAAACCTGTGCCCTCTCTGCTCACGTGGGATACGAGAAAAGACAGGGAAAAGCCAAGTTTTTTTGTCAGATGCCATTCAAATCCACTGATGCGGTCTGAAAACATCTCTGGTTTTCATACAGCTACTCTGACCTTCATCACTAACAGAATCATGCATGTTGCAAACACAAACAGCTTTGTGCCTTCACTGCTTTCTGAGGTGATAGAGTAAAATGCAGAGTTAAGTGCTCATCTCTAACCTCTCTGCTGCCAAACCTGGGTCATGAGCAGCAGCTCTTCACTGTGCCACTACAACAGAAGAGAGACACCTGCACACAACCCGGACCTAAACGCGTCATTTCTGCAGAGGATGGTGAGATGTCAGAGCTTTCTGCTGTTCCTGGCAGTGAGCTCAAGCAGGTAACTAAAACAAAGGACAACATTACAGGCCAGAGGCGTCGTTGGGCGTGTGAGTACCCCCAGTCCTCCTCCCCAGCAGCGCTGGTGCCCAGAGCCACAGGCACCATGGGGGAGGCGGGAGGGGGGGAGCGCCACACATTTGGGGATTTCACAAGGCACCCGATTCAGGGCAGATGCCATTTACATCAGCCAAGCAACTGGCCGAGCCCTGCTTCAAAAGTATATAAATCCACAGCAGGATTTTTTCAGAAGTACACCTCTATATTCTTCACAATATTTTGTGGTTACAGCAAAAACTATTTTCAAATAATGAAAGAAACCATTAAAAATTAAGGCAAGTCTATAATCATCTGAAAAAACCAGTGACTGCCATCTTCCATGGCCTTTAAATTAGTATTAATGTCTTTGTAAGGGAACAAGTCCCCCACTTCACAGTATGTCCCACTGCAAAAGGAAAAACAAACAGCGTGTAAACATTTTCTTTGAGCTGCATCTTAATTTGACTCCATTAGGAAGTCAGGAATCATTTTCTCCTCTGTGCTGCAGCAGTTCCTGAGGACACTTATTTCGCTGCCCAAGCTAACCAAGTGGTGGCTGGCCGGAGGGCCAAGAGCAGGAAAGGAAGGTAGAGCAGCAGAAGAAACAAAGTAACACTGTGGAGTGCTGATTTTGCTGCCCAAATTATTTACTTACCAACTTCAAAGGGATGCAAAAGAAGAAGGAGGTCAAACAAACCACAGTATGTTTTTCCCTCCTCTTCACAGACGTTATTTACTGTAATGTCTCAAAGTAGAAAAAAGAAAGAAGCAAATGATCTCCAATTGGTTTCGCGGACGGTTCCATAAATCACGAATTCCCATCACACGCCCAACTGCAATCACCCCTGCAGCCATTCAGACTGCGGCTGGGAACTGGCTTTCCTCAGGGTGTCCCCTGCAGCCAGCCTCAGGAGATGCTCTGCCTCAAACATATAAAAAGTTATTTTGGTAACCAGTTGGATCGCCATCATCAAGTATAGAAAAAAAATCCCTGACAACCGTTTTAAATGTCTTATCTAGCAAAGCAGCTTACATCCTTACTACCATTTTTCAAAGTTAGAGGTTTTTTAGAAATTGCAGCACAGGCATCTGGGAGTGGCCAGGGAAATCTTTCCAGCTGTGCTGACCTACATGGCAGTGACTGCTGGATTGCTACAACTGACCTGGGCAGCCTTTACTACCCCAGAAACCTCTCACCTTTGCAGAAGTTCACAAACAAAAAACCTAGCAAGACCTGAAATTTTATTTATTTAGCTGCTAAAAGGTCAAAAGAAAGCAGAAATCTCCTTATAAGCAACTTCTTCTATTAACAGGAAGCCATGTCCACTAAGAGAGAACTTTACACTCAGCATGCAGGTTTGAAACCTGAACAAGTAGTAAAGACTTACTTACGCTAACACAAATGTGAACCACTATCTGGTTCCATTGCAATCTGTGAAAGACAGACAGTACCAGAGTACATGTCAAAAATAAGTATGTTTTAGTCACTGCTTCCAGGACTTAGGCAGTATACCCAAATGTAGTCCGCCAGAGAAGCAAGCTTCAGTACTGGAATTCGCTTCTCAGCACTCTAAATACAGCACTCTTGAGCTTGTGGGTGTGAGAAAACTTCTATGCCTTTTTAACTGCTGAAACAAAAGAGATTTTTGATTTATTTATATACTGCATTGCTGCATTTAATATTTGTCAATGCTTTCCTTTTATGAAGGTGGCATATAGCTGTGACATCTTATTGTTCTGTCTGGTTTTGGACACAGATATGAGAACAGAGCTACACATGTATGGAAATTTCAGAGGAATCTTAAGTGGAGGGTCCTGTTTTAGCAAAAGGGAAGTTGATTTTTTGTTTTTTAAATAAGTACTTGCCTACTTTGAGATACATGTCCATGTTATGCACTTCAAGTGCAGACAAGGCACTGAGTTCATTCCCAAGCACTTCTTGTAACTGCATGCTCAGAAAGCACCATGAAGGACTCTAAACACACGGGAAGATGGCCTTGCTCCTCCATCAGCCACTCATGCAGAGGAGCTCAGGACCCTGGTGATGCTTCAGTGCTATGAAGGCTATGGAGAACAAATACCCCACTGACAGAAGTTTCTTCCATCTCCCTCTGCCTAGAGCATCCCAGCAACGCGCCAATGACACAGGACTGCAGCAGGAGACAGAGCTCCCTCCCACCCTGTGCTGGGCTGTCCCTGGGTTGGGGGGACATTTTGCCATGAGGGCATCTCCTCCAATTCTGCTGATTTGAAGCAAACATGCAGTTAGATTTTTATTAAGGGCTTTTCAGGCAAAGTAGGAAATGCTAATCTTAACTGAGAGTCATATCATATATATGCAAATTGTTTGCTCTACTTTCTCCATCTGTTTTCTTCCCAGGTTTTTCTCTTCGCTATGCTTTACTGGAGATTAACTTACAGTATATTGCACCAAATTTGGACTGTGTGGGAAACATATGCTGCAAGCTCAAGGCCAGACTCGAATATTGGGTTGCACAGGAATAGGAATATTCACAGCAGTGCTAAGGACTGACAAACCCACAGGGACAGGAAATTCAGAGACACCAGGGTAAGGAAAGGCTGAAGCAGAGCTGTTCCAGTTACAGTAGCAGGTGGGAAGGCAAGATTTCAAAACAGTTTTAATTTGGGCAAGAGGAAACGGCTGAACATGAGAGAATGAAAGCACACACTCCCCTTATTTTAATATATAATTTCCCTGTTGGTGTAATACAAGTCAAACAAGACAGTTATCAATGATGGAGAGTGGTCTTTTTTTCCTTGAAATCAAACCTGTCCTGACTGACTAGAAAAATGACACATCCACCTTTTATGCAGTGGAATACGTGATTTGTTAGTAAGAATGGACAACAGAAAGGACGCCACTTTTCTCAAAGTAAATTATACAAACACCCCATTATCACCAAGGTGTAAATCAACAAACATCTCATGAGAAAACTAATTGGTTTGTGATGGAAACAATTATTGTCATTTATCAGCATGACACATTTTTGTGTTTTGTCTTTTGACTCAGTGAACCCAATGTCTAGGAAACTATTTCCTTCCTATTGAAAACTAACAACAAGGGGTTTCTTGGAACTCCAATAGAAATGGAAGCAAAATTTAACTGAACTAAGATGAAGATAAAATCAAACAGCTATTCTGACCTGATGCACAGAAAGCAGTAAATGCCATTTATCAGTACTGTCATATTATCAGCCTGCTTGGTACTCATCCTCAAGACTCTAAGCAGAATGGTATATGCAGAAGCTCCATAAACCATCCACAAAATTTTGTGATCTTCCCGGTTCACTGTGGTTACATATAGTTGCTGTGAAAAGATATTTTAAATTAAGAAAACAGAAAGGAAAGCAGCTACATCATTACTTAAGTACTTCAGTGTTGATTGTGGCACCATACATGACCCACAACATCATTTCCGTGTATCTGGTGACATCTTAATGAGACTGCGTAAAAGGTATTTGCTAATGGATGTGGTAAATAGCACAGAAGAGTAACTTTTATGTCACCCTATGTACACCACTTATACTGAAACTCCGTAATTTCATTTTGACTGGATTTTTTTTATTAGCAGTAGTATTAAACAATCATGTTTTCAAGTTTTGAGACAGGATACAGCAGAAAGGCCTGAACAGTTTTTCACTCCCTTCAACAGTGAATATCTCTGTGTAACTGCTCAGTTTATTTTGATAGTTTTATTTTGCTTTCCACCTACAAAACATAGGGACTGAATTTCATCTAAAAAAAAAGTGAATTAATTTTCAAAACACAAGCATTAGCAAGGACCATGAGTTTAACTATGCCTCTTCTGTCTGTACTAAAATATAAATAGACCAGTAAGTGCTGACTCCATGGGTTTCAAAATGTTAAGACTTACAACTACCCAAAAAGCCTTCAGTTCTGTAGCTCACGGGCATTTCAACTTCAATTCCCCTGTAGCAAGTTGACACAAGAAACATGGGATAATACATCCCCCTGCCTTTAGGAGAAAGCTGAGACAACAGGGAAGGCGACAGCTCAAATGTGAGCTATAGACCCTGCTGCTAAAGCCTCCCAGCAGAGGGGGACCCACAGGATACCTGAATTTATTTTACAAGTTAAAATATATTTTTGCACACCTGGAAGACAAAGCGTGGACTTTGTTGTTCTTAAGAGTTCATTTTACAAATGAGGCACAGCTGACTATTAAGTCAAAGCAGTACACCAATACAGAACTGGTGTGGCACCAGAGCAAAATACAAGCAGTTTCAGGCAGAAACCACACATGTCCCTTCTGCACAGCTACTGCAGCTGCAACAACAAGGCTCAGGCACATAACAAAGCCATTCTGTTCGAGTGGCTGAAGAAATCCACCTATGTTTCTAGCTTTTTGAAGTCTCTGCTGCTACTCCATGAAGAAAAGTTTTGTTTGATTTCTGACAGGACACACACAGGCCTTTGTATAGTATGAGGGATTGCATCCAGAATTCCCCATGTGTTTTTGTAATTTGAAATAAAACAAACAAACAAAATTTTTATTCAGTAGACATGAACATCTGGAAGATGACATCAACATGACTTCAACTTTAATGTCAAAGCATTAAACTGAAATCCAATATTGTTGAACAATTCGTGGTGGAAATGCCAAAAACTTGAACATCATGGAATAAAATTGTGATGGATACAAGGTTTCTGCAGCAATTAATGGAAGTAACAATGTTTTAGAGCTTAACTAAATGCCTGATGAACACTTATCTAATTACAAAAGCAGCTTGGGCCTAAATATGATACTAAATATGAAAATGAAGATCGTGGTCCTGTAGGAGGCCTGGAGACTGGGTTTCTATCGTGCCCTGCTCTGCTTTTTCCATTTATTCTCCTGTCCCTCGTCATGGTGCTTGACAACACCTTTACTGAAGCTCTCTGGAGATGGGCAAAGACTGCACATCATGGGAGCACTCGTCCTTCTGTCTGTGTGGGGGAGCAGAATGGAGCAGTCACCCAGGAAGGTGCTGCCACCGGACAGCAATCCTGACCCATCAGGGGACCAGAAATGATGATGTAAGGCCACACTGGGACTGGAAATCTTGCTCAAGTAGGATGAGAAAGTCCCACCACCACCAAACTAAGCCTTCAGATCTTGGAAAGAAACTCCTAAGAGGCAAGTCCTGGCTCCGTTAAAAGCAGAGACAGGGAGAGAGGCAGTGGAAGACCAAAATGCTTCCTCCTAACACTCAGCTCTCAGGCTTAATTATACAGGATCAACAATCCTAACCAAAACTACTGGCAGGCTCTCTATGTACAAGCATACAGCCAACCTCAAAAATGTGGCTTTAGCATTCACACAATTTTCACAGACAAAAATCAGTTTAATTAGATAGTTTGTAATTTCTTTTGAAAGCAAAAGTGAAGATATCTGTATACTCTTAAAACTAGTCAAACCACTATCCTTTTTTATTTAAACATCACTATTAACTTGTCCCAGTTTGAAGTTTCCCACTCCCAGTTGTAACACTAATTAAACCTTTTGGGGAAGTTGTGTGCTCATTCTTATGCATTGCTATTAATAATTTTTATTGCAGTTAGTTGGGATCCAACACCATTCCACTGAATCCAGTCAGAAGGATTTTATTTTGATTTTGTCTGGCTTGTTTTATTCTTAGCAGATGGTGCAAACCCATATGTTGATGAGTACATGCCACAGGAGAGCATCTGATCCAATAGAGCCAGCCCCAAACTACAGTGCTGCCTGTGTTGAGGACTTCAGTGCCTGCCACCACACAGGACCACACTTCTTGGCATGGTGTGTTAGCTCAGATGGGCTTTCAAAACTATACTAGTCCTAGTACCTAAGATACTTTTGAAAAGGTACCCTAGGCATCCCTATATGGTAGTGTGACCGTCCTCAAAGTTGGTATTTTTTCAAACTAATTTTTACTGTACCACACACGTAATTCAAGTGGACTAAAGGTGATGGAGTTTTGATAAATAAAAATGAATGTATTTTTGCATATGCAAATCAACAAAATTTTCATAAAACAAGATTCAACAGCCACACAGGTAAACAACTTTCCCAAAGCATCTTTTTCTCCCTGCATTGTCAGCGAGACTCCTGCTGGCCTCCTTGTCTTTGATTTTGTTTGAAATACATCCCCTGATAACCTAAAGAGAAGTACATATGAAGAGCTTAGAGCTATTTATAGCAAAGTCTGTGTGACTGAAAACATTGCAGTTTTCCTGTGGTGGGTACACGCATTGCTTATGAACTGCAACTGGAAAACTGTTGCCTCCCTCTTTAGCAATTCTAGTCAGCATTCCCAAGGCAAGATAGAGGGAGCCAAGGAAGGAAACAGACATAAGGACAAAATGCAAACAAATTGAAAATTTACCAATCACTTATATTCAGAAAATGAAGGGGGGCCGAGGGGGTTGGGTACAAGAAAGATTCATCTCAATCTGCATTTCAAACTGCTGGAAACAGGCATACAAAGTGGATTAGCATGATCACACCAGTATTCTTCAAGTAAGGGTTTTGTGCAAGCCCCTGAGAACAGGCATAATCTCTCATAATTACTGGATACACTCTTGTCACATTAAATAACAGCCTTTACTGAAAACATTTAAAAGTCTACTGCCCATTGAGTCTTCCAACTGGGTACAGGGTGCAACTGTCAACAGATCCAGAAATAAGGCAAGCAAGCTCACTCCTGGATGCTGATCTGCAAATCCCACATGAACTAGTTTCATAGCTGTGCTTTATTTAAAGTGAAAATAAATGAGGTACAGCAAGAGCACTGGCTTAAATCTTGTTCTTAATAGATTAAAATCCCCATTCCTCTTATGCCTTCCTACAGACAAACAACCCTCAGGTCAATTTTAAGTCCTACTGGCCAGAAATGTGATAGAAAATGAGCCAAAATGGAAAGACTCAGATTCAACTCTGATTTCTGCTGTCCACAATTACATGGATCAAAGTCTTGCTCAACAACACCAGAAGAAAAAACAGGGAATGGTGAAAGGCAAAGAGAATGTGTTCAGGTTTGCCTCCCTTCTGCCTTGGGTTCTAACCACTGGATGAGATTTTTAGAAGAGATACCAGGTCAGGCATGGCTATGCAAGGCTGGCAGACAGGGAACAAGGTACATTTTGTAGTTTGTCAGCAAAGAACTGGCAACTGAAACTTCCAAAATCAGTGTACAGCAGAATAAAAAGAGAAAAGAACCACCCTTTATTATAAATCCCAAAGCTATATATTACTCATGGACAGTCATAGATGTAGTATTTGCTTCCAGGTGAGACCTACTAAGGCTATAAATATTTTTTAATTAAAATCAGTTCCCTAAACACTCAGCCTTTCCTACTGGAATTTTATGGACAACAAAATTCCATGTTCACAGATGTCCCTGGACAACACACACATTTAACACATTTTCAAGAACAGAAAGAGAGCTGACACCTGGACTATACACAATCACACTCTGATACGAGCCATCCTCTGAAGTAACCACACCACAGTGAAAAAGGGGGCCTTTCCTTAATTTGAAACTTAAGTAAAAGAACAGAAGCTGTAACAGCCGCTTCATCCTTGTTCTGTAGCACTCCTCAAGAAAAAATTAAGAGGAAGGTAAAGGATGCATGTTGTGCAGGCAGTTCATGAGGAGTCAGAAAAATGTACTGCTTCATTTTTAAATACGGGTATTTTAAAATCAATATACTTAAACCAGCACTTCTTTCCTTGAACCAGCTGGTGGGAAACACCAGTGGTGACGAGATACGGAATTATCTGAAACTCGAGCCTGATTCACTCTGGCACTTCTCCTGCTCCATTACAACTTTTAAATCAAGTCAAGAAGCTTGTGTAACAGGAAGTTTGTATCCACTTATCCTTATCTCCTTTCTCCACTGGTGTGACTTTAGAACACTTAGCCCCTAATTTATAGGGTAATAGTAACAAACAAACACAGAAGAACTTCCCCCGTGGAGAAATGAAGGGAGGATCAACATCTTTGCTTTCTAGACATTGGACAGATTATTTTGTAAATCTGTGTTTGGTTCAAAGAAAATCAGGCAAAATATTATTTGTGTTTCCATTCTATTGATTTGATAGTAGAAACATTTTTAACATGAATACAACAAAAGAGCTTTTACCAATTAATTTGGGAATACAGACAAGAACGGACATTCATACTTACTACTGTGTTACTATATGCACCAAAACCCCCTGAAATCCCAGCAGACTATTTCTCACTCACTCCCCAAATGACTTTTTTCTCTTTGATGTCATTGTGTGAGGGACAAGCATTGGTGAAAGAGAAAACAAACAAAAAACCCCTCAAAACACTGACGAAAATAGGGGATTAAGGGAACACTTTTTCATTGCTACAGATGTTTCCTGGAACATATCAAATTGAAGCCCCAACACACGGAGAATAGCAAAGCTGACCAGTGGCAAGGCAACATGACTCATACTGAGTTCTCCCTTCTGTGGGGATCCATATCAGAAAACTCTTAGTAGAAGGTTATTGGAAAAACAGGGATAACTCAGCTGAAGTACTTTGTGCCAATGCCTGCATACAATGCTAATGCACAGCGCTAGGTTCTGGAATTTGCAGCCAGCTTAGAATATTAATTAATACGGGACTGTCAAGTTATCTAAATGCATTGCCAAGCTCATTATGATGCTTAGTTTTCAGTATTAACTACTTTATCGGTAGCTGCCAGTGAACTCTTCTAAGACGGATGCATCAGGCCATGCAATGCCACAGCCAAAAGGTTGCAACTCCTCGGTAGGAGATGTCAGCTGTACTTGTAATTTACACAGGAAGCTTAACCGTGAGCCGCTTAAAAACACAGGGCAAAGAGAATAGTACCTGCGCCCTAATTGCAACAAACTGCACTATCACAAATAGGTTCGTAAGATCCCCTTGGGATTCCTACGAAACTTTGTCCCTGCACGAGTAGGGGCATTTCACTTTCTCACCGAGGCAGTAGGAGAGCAGAGCTGCCCATACCCAGCTGCGGGACAGGGGCTGCCGGCCCCGGCCGGAGCAGACGCGGTGCCGCCGGTGGCCGAACGCCGCCCGCCGCGCCCGGGGCTCCCGCCGGGGCTGACGAAGCGCGGCCAGAGTCGGGCGCCCAGGTGGCCGCTCCCTGCCTGCTGCGTGCAACTTGCCGGCGACTTTTTCGCCACTTATTCGACTTATTAAAAAAAAAAAAAAAAAAAGTCCTAATTAACAAAGATCAAGAAAGTCGTAGTATACATTTACCGTAAGGCTGGTTACCACTTTAATCTCGCAGCTACTCAGACACAGGGATAAACCCGGCGAGGATTAACCAGGTCAGCTATATACAGCCCTGAGAGCAGCTCAGGCTACGCTCCCGCAGAGCAACGAGGCGAGGACGGCGGGGACAGCCCGCAGCGCGGGCCCCCTCGCCCCCCTCGCGGGCAGCCCCCGGGGGGCCGTGCCTGCCCACCCTCCCCGCCCGGCCCCGGACTCACCCAGCGTCTCCGCCCGCAGCCAGAGCGGGGCTGAGGCTCCGAGCAGCAGCGAGAGCAGCAGCGAGGGGGCGACCCGCGCCCCCACGGCGGGGCCCATGGCTCTGGCTCTCGGCGGGGCGGGCAAAGCACAACTTCCCCACTTCCCTCCTGCTCCTTTCTCTTCCTCTCCTCTTCCTCCTCCTCCTTCTCGTTGGGGCGGCTCCGGGGCCAGCCCGCGCTCCCGCGGAGCGGGGCGGCCACCTCCCGGCATCCTTTCCCCCCGCAGGTGTTTCTGCGGAGGCGGAGAAGGGGCCGTGTGGAGCTGCCTCTGGCCCCGTGCCCCGCCGGTGGCCGGGCTACAACGCTGCTGCCTCCCGCCTCCCCGGCCTGGGGCTGGGGGTGGAGAGAGGAAGCGGGAGAAGGGGAAGCGCCACTATTCCCATTGGGCTGCCGCTCGGGGTATCTCCTCCTCCTGCCGTGGACCGAGGGGCCGGCGCGGCCCCGTCGCCCCCTCCCCTTCCCGGGTGCTGCTTCTCCCACCCACAGCCTCGTTGGGGTGGTGCACCGGCGTCACGGGGCTCCCCATGGTTGGGGGGCTCCCCCAAACCCATGCAGCCTCCAGTATTGCCCGCGAGCCCCCGAAGTTGGCAAGCCACGTACATGCTCACGTACATATGTACACACGCTCGTATATACGTGTATGTTTTTAAGGAAGCGGGATTATTTTGCCGTTTGCAGGCTAATTCCCAGACGTCGCTCCCGCTGCCACAGCGCGAAGGGGCGCCGGGACGCCGCAGGGTGGACACGCGTGGGGCCGGCGGGCGGCGCAACCGGACGGGGCAAGCGGGAGCGTCCGGCCCCTCCGGCACAGCTGGGGCTGTGATCGGGCTTCTGGCTCCCGTAACCCGCTCCTGAGGGGATATCTCCACGCAGGGTTGCAACCCGCACGGTTAACCTGTGCCAGCTCTTGTGTGTTACAATTATGGGCTGAATTAATCATGTGTTTTTTAAAGTATGCTGTGGGTGCCTCCCTCTGTCTGGGTGGGACCTTGACTGTCCGGCTCTGGAGAAGACCTGTGGCGCAGGGAGGGATGCAGGTGCATGGTAGGGAAACATTGCCAGCAGCTGCAGGACACCTGCATATTAAGCAGGCCCAGTGGTTGACCTTTTAAAAGTATGCTGGAGAACGGAAGGTGGCCTGTCTGACTCAATACAGTCTTTTTGGGGATGAATTGTTGTGAGACAGGTGGATTCACACTGCTGGCAGGTCAGGAACACTGTGCTGCTATGCTAAAATGAAGTAGAGAATTAACTTGTATGTCATAGAGACTAAATTGTTAGACTTTATATTATGTTAGAAAAAGTCAAGTTTAGTAAACCTTTATTCTAATTGAGTTCTTGTTTTGCAAGTGTTAATGTCTGTTTTTTAACTTTTCAGACACCATATGTGATCAGGCATATTTTTTGCCATGTACCCAGTACATTATATTCTTGGTATATGTATTTAACACACGTTGCTAGTATTTGAGACTTACCCTTCTTTGCAAACGAGAGTTTGAAATCTAGACTAAAATGTTAGACATGATGTAAGGCATAGAGTGTTCATTAATGCAGCTTGGTGGTCAGACTAACCCTCACTGGATTTTGCCAACAAATGCCAACATCCTCCTGGTTAAAGGAGGTTGGGATGGGTCACTTGCTTCAAGGCTCTGAAGGCTGAGAGACTTTAAAAGAGGAGTGTACCCATGTGAATAAAAGTGACCTGTTCTTGTACTTGTCTCACAGATTGTCAGGAACAAATCCATACAAATGGCAGTGCGGATGGAGAGGAAGGGACCAGGAAGTCAAACTCTGCAACAACTTCAAGACTGGATTTAAAAATTCCACAGAATTGGTGAAAATACTGCAGTCACAGAAAATAGTTTTTCCAATACCAAATACTGGTTCCAAACCTACAAATGAGGCTCAATATAAATGGAAACGTGAGGGAGAGAAATGAATAGGACAATGCATATGTTGCAAAACATATATCATTTTTGAAAGAGTGGTAGTTATTGAAAAGCAGTATAACAAGAGTATGCATTGTTTTGTAATAGTTTCAGTGGGCAATCAAAACCAGTCAGTTGTACATGGGTCGGTACTGGGAATTATACTGATTTGTGTTCCATCAACTGAGATCTAGAATATATTCTCTAATAATAGTACCATGTTCTAGTTGCATTTGTTAAGGGCTATCATAAATATTGACAGAACAGTCCTGCAGGTCAATCCCAATTAACCTTAGGGAAGCAGTGCTGTGATAAACTGGCTTTGGTGATCTTGGGCAATTTAATGTGCAAAACACTTTGCTATGGAATTTGCAGATAATGCCACTAGAGTTGAGCTCTCCGCAGAACTTGGGTGATTGGTAATCCGCAGAGGCAAGTTAGCAGCCTTGGAAGGCCAAAATGGTTTTTGCCTGTCACACACCTTTAGGAGGCTCAAAACAAGGGGGAAGGTGGGTTGGCCTCCATGAAAGGAGGCTTTCTCCTCTTCTTGGCCCTGGAGGCTTGGCAGTGCCCTCTGGGACAGAGAGACAGAGAATGATTCCATTCACAGTTATTTTTATTTCAGTGGTTTGTAGTAAAATGATAAGTCATGCCCTTGAGACAGGGGCTGTAAAATGTCTGGGAGTGGTATTTGTTTTCCATTCATGGCTGGTACAGGAGAGCGCTGGTGGAGGGAAGGGCATGCAGGCTGCATTTTCAATCTTCTCACCATCCTGGGCTCAGCAGGAGCTGGTCACTTGTCCAATGCCACACGTTTCCTGCTGCAAACATGTATAAGGTGGAAACTCTGCACCTCTTGCAGGTGTTGGAAGCACAGCTTTCCTATTGACTTCAGTAGGATAATAACAATGTAATCAGTGAAGTAGCTTCTGTATTATTTATTTTGCTATTAAATTCATATTACTATGCACTCTCCCTGTCAGTTTTCAATATGCTATAGGCAAAGAACTTACTGTCAGCTCCAAGATTAAATAATCATTAAAATGAATGAAGTAGTTTATGACTATCAAAGCTGTTATTCGAGGACTTCTGTAACCCCCATCATATTGTTGCATTGATTCAGGTGTACTTTTCCAAATTTCCCTTTGTAAGGAGGAAAGTTAAAACCAGCTTTTAAATAAATACAGTTTTAAAGGCAAGGGCTTTGAGTCAAGGCAAAAGATTAGTTCAGAAAGAAGACATATGTTGAGCCTGACTTATAAGTTGTCACACAGTGGGAGCTTCACAGCATCAAAACTCCCTGGTAAACCACTCCTGACAGCTTAATGCAGCTGATTTTGGTCACTGACACTGACTTAATTTGGAAGAGACTGATTCACCCAAGAACTAGATGGAGTACTTTTTAGCATGAGCATGTGCCTTTCCTTTACAGGTAGTTTTCCGAGCATATGAGTTATGTGTGTTTGATACAAATGGTATTTTTTGTGTTTGATGCAAATGGTATTAACTAAGTCACCCACAACTAGATAATGTGTCTCATCATTCATTATATGGATACCCTTACTGTGCAGACACCTGCAAATGAGTAATTCAGTTTTTACTCCATGGATCTTTGGCCTCAGGATGAACAAAGAGCGAGAGAGGACTTCAGGACAAAATCAACTTAAAACACTTTAGAAGGTGGGTGGTCAGTATGGGGACATATACAGGTTTCATTTGTAGAATTGTACGGTCTCTAGCTTCATGGATTTACCTTCTTGACCTATACTTTTTATACACTGCTACTACTTGTACATAGAAAGAGCTGCTTCTAAGCAGACCTGAATCATCTGATGAGTCCTTGTGTTCCTTGTGTGATGTTAAACTGGTTGTTTGACTGAGACAAAGGGACAGGGGAGGAAAGAAAAACATGCTGCAGAGTTCACCTAAGCTTATCTTGCAAGCTTGACACTGCATTCTTTCTTTCAAAAGCATCTTGTTCTGTACTTGTTCTAGGAAAAAATGTCGGAGCCAAAAACTTAATTTATACAAAGAGGTTTAAGTTTCATCTTACTGGAGCAGCCTTGCTTTTGTGCAGCTAACAGGAAAGTTCCTGTTCTTAATAAGTGGAAAGCATTTTCTTTACATAGGAGGGAGAGGAATCGAAAACACAATGATGTGGAGAGGACCCGAGGTTACAAATTACAAAACGTAAGAACAATTCTAGACATTGAGAGGTATGTTAATCTCTTCATTAGCAGAAGGATAGCTTGCAGATTGAGAGGCCTTTTAGCAGTCTTTTTACATGGGCCAGGTTTTGCATTTTCACTGGGGCAAAGCAAATGGTATAATGGATTTGCAGGATAAAGCTGAGAACAAAATGCTCTGGTTGCTGATCTCTGTATTCAGGTACTGTGTTCTGCCAGAAGTGCATGTGGTGGTTATATAAAAAATTCAGGAAATATATAAAGTAAAAACCTGAGTTGTGTCTAGATTCAGTATTTGTATACGATATGCGAGGAGTCCTCTCTGTTAAAAATGGTTAGACTATGGCAAAGTCAGTGCTGCTGCAAGGCTGTGGCATGGCTTAGAAAGTTTAGCAAGTTCCTTGAGACACACATGAATTATTCTCTCTGTGTAGAATATTTAGTGGACACAGTGCTCTATGCTTTGTTCTTATTGTTGGAAGGCTAAAGCCATGCCCATGGAGCAGCAAAGACATTTCATCCTGTATCACACCACCTTCCGTTAAAGTCTGCATACCATGAAACCAGCAGGAGATGGACTGACCTCCAGGACTCCTTCGGGCTTCTGGATATTCACCTAACTACTGTTGCAAAAAAGGTCTTACCCATTCGTAGTAGACTGTGGGACTGTGCTCTCCTTCTCAGAGCCAGCCTGAGTTCTGGTGAAGTTCATGTCAGCAGCTTCCCTCCTTGCTTAAGGTAAGCATCCCTCTCCAGGTATGAAAATGCACAGGAGTGAAGGAGTCAATAAAATAACATTTCCACTTTTCAAGTAGTTCTGAGCAAGTAGATAAGAGGATATCATGACCGAGTGCTTCCTTAGTACTTTAAGGCAAACATGAGGTAAGAATCAGACAGGAATAAAAACTATTCTGATAGAAGAAACAGTTTAACTTGCACTAGCATAGGTCACTGCCCACACCCATATGGATGAGTTGGAACCATATAGTGTCATTATGCAATTACACTTGTAGCAAAAATCTCCAGGGGGGAGAGACGATAAATATTCTTAGACCTTAAGAACATGGAAGAAGAAATTACAGGCAACAAATTCTGGGAGAGAAAACTAAACTGTATCAGGCTTTCAGACTTTTGTCTTTTCAGCAACAGAGAACTACAGGTCTTGTCTGGGTGGGAATGATAGCAGGGTTCCTCCCAGCACTGGCAGGGAATATCTGTGGGATAATTGGATGCTAAGAGATAAGCAGCCTCATTCACTACAACAGCAGCAGTTGGGTGCAACTCTAATGAGAGTCATACAGGGGATGAATGTGCACTTTTCATCACTTTAATTGCTGTAACCTATCCAATCATGTCACCTATTATGATGTAATTATGAGATCAAGTTGAAGACTAATCATTTGTCCCACTGCCACATATTTTGCCATTTCTCACAGCTGCTTAGTAGTCTTAGGTCATAATTTTTCATACTTTCAAGGGAAAAGAAATAAAGTTGCTAATCATGTGGCTTTTGAAGACAATCCACCAAACATGGTATGCTGCTGTCAAGAAATGTGGGGCAGAATGTTCCTTTTCATTTAAACATATTGTTTTAGGGTTGCCTTGAAAAATATTATGATCTAGAGATTCATGACACTCTTTGTCAAAACAGAGCCTACTATTTTATAACTTACTAGTTGGCAGCATCCTTGATCATTGTCAGTGACAAAGCTCTCGTTGTTTTTTGTAGGTGTTTTAAGGAGTTTTCCTGTTTCTGCAAAGTATTAGTGCTCATACTTTTAAAAAATATCGAATTTTGCCCATTAAAACATAGGTAGTATGTAATTTTTAACTGCAGCATGTTTGGGATTTTCAAGAGGAAGTTCACAGTTGAATTTGCATAGTCTGCACTTTTTTCCACGGGGAAACAAGTAGTCTTAATCATTTACTCATGTTTATGAGGTTGCATCCAAGTAAGAGCTAAGAAATTACTTGTGCAAAATGTGAAGCAATCCTGCGGTCACTTCCAGAAATAACCAATTTTGTTTGAATCACATGTCTTTTAAATAAAGTTAGCAATCGATCTAGGTATATTCTTCCCCAAAAGATGTGGAGTAATGGAAGGTGAATGCAAGCAAGCAGGGTTTGACCGTCTCTAATGTAGAGAATGTGGCACTTATGTACACTGGAGAGGGCAGTTTATGTGCTGTTTTATTGATCACAATACCCCAGGCTCTATAAGTAGGAGTTAAGAGAGCTGAAAGCAAATACAAGTATGAGCTGAGTGACTGCTTGATTTAACAGAAATCATCCAGTTTACACCAGATCTAGTTTATCTTCCTAATTTGAAACATTCATGCCATGTTGCAGTTTTCTTGCAGGGTGTGATATGAACTCAGGCTGAAAGTCTCAGGAGTTGAAAAGTAAGACCAGAGATTGCCTTCTTTCTCTTCCGTTCATTTGTTTCAAGAGAGAGGGATGGGAATCATGCTTATTAATTTAGCAATTAGTGATGTGTGGGACTGTGCTCTCTTCCCTTCCCTGTGCTCTGTTCAGGCCCTGTGGAAGTCTGCACTCCTCAGGAGTTTCACAGAAGTAAGCCAGTTATGCACAGTGGAAGCATAGCTCATAAATCTGCAATAATCATTATGTATGGAGAAAAAGCTTCTTGTGCAACTTTTCTTCATAGCATTGGGCCATTACACCAATGAATCAGAAGGTCAAATTCTTTTAATTCATAACTGTCGCAGCTGTGGATTACAACTGTATGTATAGTTTAAGAATTCACTGTGAATTGCTTTTGAAGCCAGGCTATTTATTAAATGTAAAAGCCTGATCAAATGTAATCTGTCTTTGTAAAAACCTCTTTGCCTTTTTGCAAAGAATTTTTTAAAAATGTGGGTTTGAGTGAATATTTTCTCATCTTTTAATTACTTTAATTACATTAATTTTAATATACTCTTGTGCCTGTTTATGAAAAATGTAAAATTAGAGCCTGCCTTAGGTTTCTTGTCAAAGATAACTGCACATCAGAAAGTAAATGTAGCATGTTGGTGAACCCTCAAATCGGTTTTAAACTTTCTTTCCTCATAAGATAATAAATGATCAATAATTGAGATTTGTTATCACTTAAAGTTAGGTTTATGTGGACAGTATAATTTCTCAAATATTCCTTCCAAAAGCAAGAACTTTTGGCATCCTTCTGTCTACTTCTTTTCACTAAAGGTACTGTATCCTTAGTTATGTCAGACATGCATACTGGTAGTTGTTCTTGGCCTTGGGGCTTATAAATGGTCCTAAAGGCCTTTTTCAAAATGTGATATATGTACCAGAGCCCATATTAGGTCTGCCTCTAAGTCTTAAATTCAGCCTGTACTTTAATTTTTTGCTCTATATCCAGTATATATTCCACCAAAATCAGATGTTCTTTGCCCTCCTTCCCTTGAGCATGATGATGGTTTTGGTGCAGGGTGGCAGTGTTTGGTTGATTGTCTATGTGGATTCAGCCCAGGCATTCACTTCCTGCAGGCTGCTCTCCTGCACAGATGAGAGACGTTAGGGCCAGGGCCGGGCATTATCATGTGAGCAGCTCTGCTGCCCAATCTTACTTTCTAGCTCCTGCTGCCTGGGCATGGTGAGTTCCCACTCTAAGTGTTTGTTTCATACACATTTGTCTGCAGCAGCTTAAAAAGTTTGAGTGAACCCTTCATGGCTTCACCTGAAGACATTACTCCAGTGAGTAACAGTGCTGAGCTGAACAAGAAAACCTTCATCTGGCATGACCAACCCTGGCAGAGAACACCTGTTTTTGGCCCCCTGTAACAATCCCCACTACCCAGCCACAGTGCCTCGTGTGCCCAGAGAAATAGCCAGCTTCACAGAGGAGATGCCTTGGGATGGTTTGGCTTAGTGTGGCACAAAAGGATGTGAGATGCACACCCAGAATACCAAACAGTGAGCAGTGTTGGTGCAGCCAGCCACAGCTAAGACTGTGTTGTCTGCTGCTCCAAGCAGGGCAAAATTAACCCTGGTAATAATTACCTGGTCCAGGTCTGCAGTGGAAACATATACATCTTTTTGAGAAAAGAAGACCTGAGTCCCTGCAGTTTCTGACTTTCTCGTGCAGAACTTTGCTCATGTGGGAATTACAAGGACTCAGCACCTCTTCAGGGGTCACCATAATCTTTTAGGTTCAGACTTCTGCTGCCTACATTTGAATATTGGATCATTTAAGCATTTATAGATATTTGACTTACTGTTTGAATAAAGATGAGCATGCTATATTAATCAATCAATCATCAGGATTCATGTTAGCATGGGAAACCGTTTTCTAGCTGATTTTGTAGGTTTTACTCGGAAAAGAGTTCAAATGGATTTTGATTCATTCTCATGGTGTTATCTGATTCCTCTCCCACACTTCCACCAATATGCCCTTATTACTAGGGATCTAGAGGAGCAAATCCTATCCTCTAAATGAGCAGGAGCTGGATGCCTGGCTGCTCTTCAGCCTCCTTTCAGTTACAAACTACTTTGGAGCACATGTAGGTAATTTCAAGTTGGTTTCTGCTGGTTGCAGCCTGGATTTGGTGGACCATCTACCTTCACTTACTTCCTTGCATCTTAAAATGAGTAATTTTTTTTTTTATATTCCATGTTCTATGTTCCTGTCCCAGGAGTTCCTTTTTTTTTTGTTGCTTTGATCTGTAGCATTACATTAATGCAATAAAAGAGCAAACACTGAAGAAAAGGAAACAAAAACAGCATGACAAAAATACCACAGTCAGAAAATAATGATAACATTTGCAGACATCTGTTCTACCAAGTAAAGGCTAACTTGTTGCTACATAAAGGAAATATTTATAGCTATTTTGTTTTGCTAGTCTTACTAAAATACACTTATAGACAATTTCTCATGTGTATCATATTTATCTGAAAAACTTGTGTGAAAAAGCAGTAAACTATTTTGAGTGGCTTACAGACACTGAAGTACATGTACCTGGGAACTCTTTGTGCACCTGGAAACTCCACTAAAGAAAACATTACTGCTTAGTAGTCCTGCTTGGGCAGAGTCTCTGCCTTCAGATTAGTTCTTGGGCCTAATCTAAAGCACCTTGAAATTACTGGGAGAGCCTGTGTTGACAGCAGTGCCAAGTGCTCCTTTTGGCCCATGCTTTTTAGATTCTGATGTTGCAATATTTAAAGATATTGGTGTATCCATAGCTCTTTGCTCAGCTCGACTTTTGCTGCTTGCAGAGCAGTGGAAGAAAGCATGTGTCTGCATCTCAGCTGTTCAGACTTCACTTAAGTTGCTGTTAGGATGGGTATCTACCAGTGCACTGGACTGACTGAGAACATAAATGTCCAGGGAGGTTGAAGGATATGGTTTCTAGCACTGTTGCTGCTGTGGATTACTGCAAAAGGGTGCATTAAACTTTTAACCACAGAATAGTCTCTCTCTGGTTTGTAATTTAGTAGGAATCCCAAACATGGCAGGTAAATAAATTTAAAAAGCCCCAAAACAAAATAAAAACCCCAACCAAGTCAGAAGAATCTTCTCAGAAGTAGTTAGTTAGAATAATTACTGTTTTAAAATAATTAATTCTCTTATACCCATTTTGATATAGAGATTTTCTAGTGCATCCTGTTCTTCTTTGATGTCCACTGAGTCCTTTCAGCTTTAGAAGAGACAATTGTTTGTTTGTGTTTGTGCATGTAAGTAATACTGGAAAAATAATGTACTTTTCATAAACCAATTTATATCTTTAATCTTGGGAGCATAAACATATGAACCCGTATGACATCCCTTGTTTAATGTTTCTCCTGTCTTAGCCCGTTTTAATTTGAAGTAGTGTTTGTCATTACAGCATGTCATTGTGTTGCAAATCTTTTTGGAATCCAGATGCACTCACAATTAAAGGCCACCTCTTACTATTTGTGTTATCATAATGCAGAGAGAGGTCACTGCTCTGTTGTGCAAGATCACAGTCAAACATGTTGTGAGCAGCGAGTCTGCTCCCCAGGCTTCTCTCCATTAAGAGACAATGATGTATTAGACCTAAATTTAGTTAACAATAGCAGCTGTTAGAGTGAAGGCTCAAACCAGCTGGGTCAAAGGGTTCCTTTCGTGGCCTTACTTCCCCTCTTCCTGGTGCTCACCTGATGTTTTGTTGGGCTAATTCAATTTGCTGATATAGCAGAACATTTTCTTGACAACAAGGTGAATGGCTTTCCGCTGTGTCGGGGACATGAATTAGCTCAGTAGAGGATCAAAACATCACCAGGACTGGTGCAAGGGGGAGTGACCACACTGCTAGGGCAGGACAGGGAAACTGAGGCCTGGGAACATGACAGGGAATGTCAGGGCTAATGTCCTTCACAGGATCATAAGTCTTTTGGCATTGGTTTGCACCCTCACTGACTGTGTGCAGGTGTAGCTCTCTGTGCCTGTTCCCTCCTTGCTCTGGTATTTGCCTGACTTCTTGGTGAAGAAAACTTCCTCAGGAAGAAAACTTCACTCAGCTGGAATGAAATTTCCTCAGCAAAAGAAAATAAAAAGCTGGTTCAACACCTAAACCACCACATTGGTGTGAGACTGGTAGCATGTTAGTGCCAGCATGAAGGACCGCACATATGGCTGTGGGCAGATAATACTTAGATTGTTTAAAAGCATCGCAATTAATTTAAAATCAATACACCTAAATTCAAGTGACAGTTGCTGCAGTCAATGGAGTTGGCACACTCAGTTCAGTGACCTTTTGAGATGAGCTGTCTGGCTCTCAGCTACTGGTCCAGAAGGACATGGACTCCATTGCTCTGGGGTGACACCTGCCAGCTGGGCCCTGAGGGCACCCCTGGGATCCCCTCTCCCTGCCCAACCCCACAGGGCTCCTGCCTTCACCCAGGGACAATGTCAGCCCCTGAGGCCATCAGCCCCTACCTGGTGGTGCCACAGACAGGGCCACTTTCCAACCCTGGGCCCTGTCCAGCCATGGGCCCACATCCCAGCCCAGCCTTGGCTTGTCTCTGTCCCCCAGATGATGGTGGCTCTGCCTACGCTGCACCTAGTTGGGCTTGGGATGGGCAGTACCCTGGGAGTCCCCTGCCATGGTACCTAAACACTGCCAGCCCTGAGTGAACATCTGGAGGACCCTGAAACAGAGAGTGTGTCACCAGTGACCTGTGTTTAGGGAACAGGACCAAGCCCCAGGTTCCCCAGAGCAGGGGAGTGGAGCCTGGTTGAGGAGCTCAGCATGGGCTGTCCCTCAGCAGGCCGCTCTGAATTTGGGGGTTGTGGAGGTGTACTCGGGCCTTCCCCTGCACCCAGAGGGGCAAGAAACAGGTTGTCTTAAATCACGGCAGCTGTTGGTATTCTAGAGGGGTTGAAACCCTTGGAGGATAAAACCTGAAGTTAACTGGATTGCCTGGGTTGCATGTTAGTGAGTCGAGACAAAATGTTGTCTTGCCCATAGCATCTACCTTTTCACCTGTTAATGTAGGTGGAAATGGTGTGTTGGGTTGCCATCCCCGGGATTTCTCATGATGGTAATCCCAGTAAATGATGGTCTTCCCAAGGGATGTTTCCCTCTCCCTCAGAGAAGAAGAGATTAAATAATCTCTTTGCAACAAGCAAAGAGTTTGCAACAAGCCTGTGTTTGTTTTTTGGAGGTTCAAAAATATTTTAGAGAATTTCTTTAATTTTTTTTCCCCTGCTGTGAGGAGATTTGCTCTTGCTTGTGTGAAGAAAGGGATCTGCTTGTTCTTGTGGACCAGTGTCAGTGCCTGTACCCAGGGGTACTGCTCAGTCAAGGAGAGGAGGATGGGAACTTTTGGGGGAGAAGACCTGAAACTGTAGCTATCTACCAAAAGGTTAGTGAGTAGTACATCCAAACAGCAGTCCAGTGACACACTTTCCCAGGCTGGTGATTGAAATGGTCAAATCCATCCCCTGCTAATTCCTGTCTCCATAGTGGGCACTGTTGCTTCTTAATCTGCAAAAAACCCTGTGCAGGTAGGCTCTCTTCTGGATTGCTGGTTAAGCAATTTCTTTTTATGGAACTACTGAGAGATGAAATGTTCAGGTATTTGGGAATGCCATGGAAACCAGGAGGCATTAGAGATTGAGACTTCTTTGGGAGATGTTTATGCAAGCTGAACATCTGACTGTTTTGAAGATCTCTACTAAGATTGTGTAATCTGCACTTCTGCTTCTGCACCTTTTGTCTTTTTCTCCTAATCTTGGCTTTATATCTTCTTATACCCTGATCTACCTGCTCAGAGCAATAAGTCACTCCCTCTGTAGTATACAATCTTCTTTCCTTCTGTTTCTCTCTAAAAACCTTTGCACATCTTTTCCATGCAATCCTCGTCTGATATCCTGCATCAGGACATATTACACTTACACTGTTGCACTGCCTGCTACTTGTGTATGAAATCCAGTTTTCTTCAAATTTCAGACTGCACATTTGATTAGTAATAATCAGGAGATATCTGATAGATAATACAGTTGAACAAATCACTAAAATCTTTGCAAATACCTTGCCAACTTATCCTCTTTAAAGCAACACAAAAAAGCAGTGCAAGTTTTATCTATGTAAGAGCAAGGTTTTTATTGTCACTTTGTGCTCACTCTTGCCCCGAAAGTTGTGTGTGATGATTACACAAACATAGTTTAATGGGCCCTAATATATTGTTTTTCTTTTAGATTTGAATATTTTAGCATCATATTTATAGTTCCATGTTACCCTTTAGCATTCCTTATATTTTCTATCCTAGCCTAGCTTTCACATCTCTTCCTATTGTTAATCTCCGCAGCTCAAACTTGCCTAGTCTGAAATCCATCATTGTACTTGGTTTAATGAGACATTTCTCTAGTCATCATTACTGCAGATCAATAGAAGCAAATCCCTGTCTCCTGATTGGTTTAGCTAAGTATCTCATGCATGACTGTCTTTCCAATTTGATCCAGTTTAACAGTCTGCTTCTCCCCCCTCCCCAACCCCACTTCTCTAATCTGCAGAGATAGATATAAATCTTGAGCCAGACTCCAGGGGGTTTCTCTTGTATGGCCTCCCCTCTGTTTGTGCACAGCACTCCCTGACCGACTGGCTGCTATTGCCAGACAAACAGCTGTCTTAGCGGTTGCACTAACAAATAAAATGGGAAGGAGGGAAGCCATGGCAGTGGAAGGAAGCTTTTTACCCTTAGGGTTCACTTACTTTATTGAGAAATTCAAAATCTAATGGGGGCCCGTTGCTGGAGGGAAAATGAGAACAATCTGTGATCTTTGGAAAAGAGTGAAAATCCATCACCACTAGTGAGTGCTTTACATCAGCATATCTTTTCAAGATGACCTCCCCAAGACAAAGGAGGTAGCAACTGATAAGTAAAAGCTGAGATTTTCCTTTTCATTGCTCTGCCCTGTAGGCTGGCTGAGGGATTGACAGTCTCTCTCACCTCTCCCAGCTTTCCTTCCCATCAAGACAGGACTCCTGAATGTGGTCTACCTTCAGGGAATTTTTTGTTCTATGTAACTGGACACAAACAGCCCAGATTAGACACAAACATCTGCGGTCTTTGGGTGTCTCACTGTCTACTTCCTCAGCCATCCTTTCTTCTGTCTTTGTTGTCCTGCCAGTTGCTGCTGTGTGCTGCCATTTTGTGAAACTGCACAGATGTGTTTAAGTGGCAGACATAGACAATTTCATTTGGTGAGATTTTAGGTGCCTGACTCAAACGTGGGAGCAGATTAAAATTAGATTGCTGGAGTGGTTATTATTTTGAGTTGGTTGGCCTACCTTTATGATGGAGGTTGCTGCCACTGGTGCAGGGATGGTGGCGTGGCTCCAGGACTGGGTCAGCTGGGAGCTGACCATTTGAGAGCTTTTGTCTTGTAGCATTAAAATAAGCTGAAGTTGCCATCAGTTTATGTTAATGTGTTGGGCTGCAACCTTTGGCAGCCCAGAAGACATTTCCCAACTGATCTTTCTGGCTGTGTGTGCAACAGCCTGTGTCTGTGCACTGGGGTGAGTGGTAGCGGAGGCTGCCAACCCACCTTGAGCCAATAATTTCAGTCTTCTGCTCTAAGTGCAGTGAAGCACCAAAGCTCTCTGTCTTAGATCATTAGTCTAAGATCTAATATAAGTCTAGCTTTTATTATGCCATTCACGTATACACATACGCAGTCATATGCATGTTCAGATACAGGAAAGGTTTGTCTTTATGGATTATGATAATTTCAGGTATAAAGAAGCTGTTAGTTACTTGCTTTACTGACAGTAATAATGTACATGTTTCTCCTCAAGGTATGATAGCCCTTATTCGTTGCTGATCATCTGTCTGTAAATAGATCTATTTCTCTTAAAAGAGACTCAAAAGAGTTTGAAAGGTGAATCCACAGTTTGTGAAGTGCTCTGATCTATACTGCTGTTCAGGTAGGAAATTGTAATGGAGTTTTCTTTTCTCTATTTTTCTCCTCATTCACGGTCTTCTCTCTTGCAGATCCTGTCCCTGTGCTATTCTGTTGGATGAAGGCAATTATGTTCTGTAAGTAGATCTATAATATAAAGGATGAGATTTAATAATGATATCTCACAAAATTTAGATCCCTGGTTCTGTGCCAGGATGCAGTGTTATGGAAGGCATGCATTTAAAAATTACAATTAATTCTCTGTCATTTACAGTTATTGGAAACACTCCTTTTAAATTTCACCTACTAAATGCCATAAGTACTCTCTTCCTGTAGAAATCCTGAAATTCAGATGAAAAATCCAAAGATTCAAGTGACTGTTAGTATTTGTTCTCCCAATGTGTTCAAAGGGAGATAAATAAGAAAGAAGATATTTCAGTGCTTTTTTTCTTTGAAAGTCGTGGTTTATGGGATGTTACAGTGACACCTGGTGGAAAACAGCGTTGGAAGTTTAAGAAATCTGCAAAAATGGAGTAGCTGTTCATTTGAATGGTGTCTTTATTGTTATTATTTTATTAACAATCTGTAATGGTTAGAGCCCATTTGTGCAAGGTATGTGTGTACTAGCCATATATGAGTGTGCCAGTGCTCACTGACAAGAATTACCATCCGTAATAGCCAAGCTTTCCAGTGATAAAGGGTTAGCTATGTGTATTTGATAGTAACCAAATTTTCTTGTCCAAAAAGCCAAATGTCATTATTGTTATGGTGCTGTGGACCTTTTCTTCAGACTCTAAGATGCACCTTGATTACATTCCTCACCAGGTTCTTGACCTGGTGGAGTCACCATCACTAGAAGTGTTCAAGAAGCCGCTAGATGTGGCACTTAGTGCCACTTAGGTTTAGTTGGCATCGTGGTGTTCAGTCAAAGGTTGGACTGAGTGATCTCAGAATTCTTTTCCAAATATAATGATTCTATGATTCTGTGTTTCTCACCTCCCCTCTCATCTCCCTATACATCCTCAAAAAAGATCCTAGACATCTTAACAATCAATTAGTTTCTAAAAAAACCACAAAACAAATAAAAAATTGTTGAATAATTAAATGTAATGTATAGTTTTTTTTTTAAAGTTTGAACATAGATATACTTTTTTTTACCTGCAGTACATCTAAGATAGTAATTTAAGTCCATGTCAGCCAGCATTGTTAATCCTAAATGACCACATAGACCAATTGTTGAATTCTGTCTGATTTGGATCCACATCAGCACTAGCCCAAATAATACCCGGTAACAGTATGGGATATAGTAGAAGCTAAGAGCCATTGTCTTTAGGTATTTCAGTCGTGCCTATCCTCTCTTGGATTATGAGTGATTTTTAAAGTGGATGTGTGTTATCCCATGCAACTTGCTAGGGTACGGATGTGTGTACATTGAATTTACTAGTACAGACCTACTAGTCCTAGAGACCAAATCCAGAGGGTCCTAAATGTCCTAACAATCTAAAGCACAAAGTTCTTTGCCTCAGAAAGAAATTGCAGCCTGTCACCAGCTTCCTCTTCAGTTTTGCTGTTCATGTGAGCTCTGATGAAACTTCTTCAGCCAAGATGAGCTGGATTAACAGAGAGCTACTATTTAAGCAGTCAGACTAAACTGGCTTATTTTGGCTGGAGCTAAGGAGCTCCCTCTTGAGCAGCTTTGCTTATGAGCTGGAGTGGGGGCAGCATCCTTCGGGAGTGGAGAAGTGGTAAGCAAGTGGGGCAGTAATTCCCCCTCACCTGTAGCTGAAAGCCCTTAGCTGAAAGCAAATCTCACCCTAGATGAGCCTTACTCTTATCTAGGTGTTCCCTTAGTAGTGGTGAGGAGACTGAGATAATGTTCAAGGAAACCCCCAAGCGCTTCCCAGGGCAACTGGAAGAAGAGGAAGGATACTTCTTCTAAAAGCCTTTCTTTCCTCCAACCACCTTTGAGCCATGTGCTTCCCAATATTCATTGTCTGTTTCCAGCCTGGCTTATGCTCTCCTCTTGCCTTAGTGCTTTTACTCCTTTTACTGCATGGAGAGAACAGCAAAGGGGATTGTACTACTGTCTGAACCAGAGAAAACAGCATTAGGCTAATGCTAACCAATTCACTAACTGCTAGGTTAATGTTAAGCAGGTTCTCAGCCTGTTGCATGGCATGACTGCAGAAATGTTTGCTTTGCAAGTGAATGGGCCTTGGAAATGTATAGTGGGAAAGTGGGCACCCTTTAAAAGCAGCAATGACAGGACATGCCAACCTCAGCTGGTCATCAAAATGCTATATTATTTATAAAATAGCACATTTGATTTGTAATCAGTAATACACATACACAAAATGACATAGCATTTGTTTATATATGTGTATGTAAACTGGACTGATTTTCTACTGCAGAATGACTCTGTGGATAGATCTGCTGGTACAGCACAGATGTGCCACAGACTGGGATCTGGATATGTTTCATCATATGATCATATGATGAATATGATATGAACATATCATATTCATCATCATATGATCAGCTTGAGTTTCTACTGACTTCTTTGATGTGAATCTTCGATTTTATGTAAGACTCTTCACCACTCTTTAAATCAGATAAATTACTTATCTATCACCTTCAATTTTCTTCCATGATATGGATACAAACTTACTAGTACAATTGTGTCCACTCANCTCTGTGGATTATGATCATATGATGGCACAGATGTGCCACAGACTGGGATCTGGATATGTTTTAAGCTTGAGTTTCTACTGACTTCTTTGATGTGAATCTTCGATTTTATGTAAGACTCTTCACCACTCTTTAAATCAGATAAATTATTTATCTATCACCTTCAATTTTCTTCCATGATATGGATACAAACTTACTAGTACAATTGTGTCCACTCACCTCTAGAGCCCCTAGCAGATTGGCTCTTCTTAGTTTGTATCTAGATCATCAGAAGGCAGACAGGGATCTGTTCTGAGTGGTGTTTTGGTGTGCAGAAATAATATTTGCAAGCAGTCATTAAAATAGAGAATTAATCACAATTTTTGTCATGTCTGATATGACCTATGGTGTTCTAACAAGGTTATTCATCATCACCAACAAATTTTCTTAGTTGCATCCACTTAAAAATATTTAGAAATAGCTTAATCTAGTAAAAATTAACATTAGGCCATTTTTTGCCCCATCACTTCCCTGTTTCCGTGTTGCTTGGAGCACCTGATTAAAAGCATTGCACTTAGTTTCCTTTTCACGTTAATGATATTTGTGTAAGTAGATACACTGACTTTCATTGGTCAACCCTTTTGTTTCAGTGGTTTAATAAGAAACTATGAAATAGATGTTGCGTAAGCTCAAGACAAGTGCTTCAGGAAGCTGAGAAGCTGTTGAAGGAACAGAGTGTAAACAAGGATTTAAAAAATATTTTAATAATCTGACATGCAGAAGTTTCACAGTTGTGTCTCCGTCACCTAGACTAAAAGGAGTTTGTATGGCCAAGTCAAGGGAAGAATGAGATTGACAGATGAAATTGTTTAAGTTATGAGGAACGATTACGTGTGGGTGTTCCCGCTAAAAAGACTTGCTGCTTTTTATTGTCTATGGATTTCTGCAGTGTACTGTGCTTTCTCAAGGAATTGTCAAAACTTATGTACAAGTAACCTGGTAAGTTTTCAAAAACTGTACCTAGTCTTTTGAAATAGAGATGGTTGTTAGCACTGTAAGAACTTTATATTACATATCAGCATTTTCAAAATTATTTTAAAGGATGTATCTTACTATGAGCAGAATTTGAGAAATAATGTTTAACATTTAAATTTGTGGAATCTGGTAAGGAACAAATCCCACTATTCCAAACGCATGAAATTACTATAAACACTAAAGACCCAGGAGAGTGGGAAAGATAAACTTTTGCTGCTTCAGTTTATTCACTTTACTTATTCGCTTCTGTCTAGTCCAGGACTTTTCTTATATAACCAAGGAAAACTGTAAATTCACAAGATATTTTCTAATTTTTAAGTTAGCTGGTTTAATTTGTGGGTATTTCTGTAAGTATAAAAATTAGTGGTTCGATCCTTAGTCTTTTGCTTTTTTAATGTTCCTTTGAATAGTTGTGTGGAATTTATTATTTTTCCTTGTACAAATGCAAGACAAAGATAAGCAAAACCTCTCAAATCCAGACAATAATTCTGCTTTCAGGAGTTGCCTCCTTACTTCTATTTGCCTGAAATGTTGATGTGGTTTAGAGGACTGTGTATCTTTGCTTTGTGAAAGTGACAGTTTGTGCCTTGGTGCTGACTGTGGAAACCTGCTGGAGAGTACTGTCACCTGCTCTATTTCATCTCATACATTTGCCTGACAGTTCTTTTAATACTATTTGTAACTCTTGCATCAGTGAAAGAGTTAATTGCCTTCCCTGATGGAAGCCTATCATGCAATGATAACTTTAATGGGGATCCTTTGATTTAAGCTTAAATTAATTCAGAATAAGAAATAAGTTGCTCTTCCTTTCAGCTTTGAAAGACAAGAAAATCACATTCATGTTCAGTGAATGTATTGATTCAGATGAGAAAAAAGTATTCTTGGAGTCTGAGAGCTGTAAATCTTATTTTACTCCTCTAGTCTACTTGTTGTGTTCAAATTTGTTTTGTGACAACTTTGATTCTCACTCTTGTCACGGTGTGCCCAGTGTGCTGAAAATTTCTTTCTGAGAGTTGTTTTTTAAGGCTGCTCTTACCTGTTTTCAGGTCAAAAATTTAAGAGATAATATTCAGCTTCTCTAAGGTTGTTGCACACATCCTCAAATAATTTACACTTCGCAGACAGTGATTGGTTTTGCACATGTTGAATGATGTGAAAAACCAGGCACATTAGCTGGAGAGCACTTTTGGCAGGAGAGGAGGGGTGGTGGCGGTCACCATATGGCTTCATAAAACTCCTTCAAAAGGTGGCCAAACAAAAGGCATTCAGCTTGAAGGAAGGTCTTTCTGCTCCCAAGAGGTCAAAGTCACTTGGCTTTGGCATTTAAGCCTAACATATTTGTGAAGCATTTATTATTGACTCAGTGAACCAGAATGAGGAGGTAAGAGCCAAATTCCTACCTCAGATAATTTGATTAACACCAGCTGATTCTGCCAATGTCTTTGTTTGGTGGTACTCTGAGATTAGTCTCAAATGAAAATCTACTGGTGTGTCAACAGTAACTTTCTCCAGATGAGGAAACATCAGTCAAAGAAAGTTTGTTTTACAATAAGTCAATGCTTTAATATACTTTAAACAAAGAATTTGGAGGGAAATTTTTTATTCTTTAAAAAAAGGTATGTATTTCTCTTATAGGAAGGAGAACTAGGAATTACCAACCCTTGCAATGTTACTGACATCACAGGAGCGGTGAGTCATGATTTACTTTGTTAATTACTGACATTTTATTTTCCTGCTATTTGAACTTAATGGGTACAATGATGATATTTTCAAAGACATCTTGTAAATGTTCACAGTTGCCTGTCTAGTGCAAGTCACGAGGTTTTGTGGTTAGATTGGGTTCGACTTACTAGAGACATGGCTACATTTTTTTGTTTAAAGAAAATGTGTAAAGAGTGTGGATCTCTGCTGTGATTCATGTTAACATTTTTGATCTACAAATGTCATAATCTTACATTTTTGAGACAATAAGTCAAAACTAGAGTTGCCTCCAAAATGCAAATTGTTAAGATGGTCTTATTCAATTACCTTTGTGCAGTTAGGTAGTTTATTTTGTTTTCTCAGTGATTCAACGGGAGAAAACTTATCATTATTGTTGTGGACCATTTAGAGTTCTCTAGGACTACAAATGGTTGTGTCTGTCACTGGGGTTTTTTAGCTTAACATGAGTTATCCACAGGAGCATTCTTGGAGGATGTTAGTTGATTTCCTAGTTCAGATTTCAAATCCAATTCAAGCTGGTGGTTATACATATTCTTTGAAGAGTGACAGAGAATTCAGTCATCAAGTTTTTCTGCTGAGACTAGTGGGAAGCAGCCTCTCAGCATCTGGGATCTAGCAAGGATGGGTCATTTATGATGCTAGGACCATAAAAGTCTGTGTTATCATGGCAATACATAGAAAGGTTGACTGGCCTGTTTAGGTTACTGTGTATCTTTGCTCAGTGTTATCAAGTCTTAACTATTTTTTTCATGAGGCTTTGCAATACTCAATATCAGAGTTTTCTGCTTCTAAAGTTGTTCTAGCCTCCCTTTAAAAAGAAAAGCCTTAATGACCATTAAGAAGTAGATGGGACAGCATAAACAAGAAGGTGCAACATCAAAACTGAACCACATAATATTTATTCCATCTCTGAAAATTCCTGTTTTTAAAACTGATGCCGGTCTATTGGAGAGCCCGTGTGGGAGGGCTTGTGTTGAACAGCTTTCTACCCTGCTTGGCTGTGCTGCATACTGCATATCTGCTTCTTCTCCACAGAGAACAAGTTGGGATATAAAATAGAGTTGGGAGGGTGGGAGCACTGGCCACACCATGGTTCATTCCCAGAACAAGAGTCAATTTGTTTTGCTCTGTATTTGGTTTTACATTGAGAAGGCCACTATACAACATAAATGTCTTACCATAGCATCTGAGTACCTAGAATGTTTGGTATATTTAATATATTATTTGCACAGTCTAAGGGTTATATATATATCTATTTTATTGCTAAAGAACCAGGGTACACAGAAGGTAAGAGATTTGGTCATGCAGGATATTGCACTTCAACTGGAAATTGAACCAATGTCCTCACCTCTAGTGCTGGAGTATCCCTTCTCTTTAGAAGTCTGCTTTCAAAGTAATTTTTAAAGCCATTCTCTGTCTTTGCAGTGTACACAAGGGTGTCAGTTTTGGAATGCAACGGTGCAAACCAATTGTCCACTGAAATGTGTGAGTATTACCTTAGCTTTGGCTCTATAACACTTGCCTTCAGTCCATCAAGTACCTTTTCCAATGCCAGATGTTTGAAATCTCATCAGAGCAGCGTTTCTATGAAAAGATGGAATTTCTATATTTTCTCTCAGTTCCTTTTAAACTCTGTTTTGGGAAGTTAATAATTCTTGCTGTGCAAGTTGCCTGTAATACCAAAAGTTTTCATTGTGTTTGTCAAAATGTATGGGCATTTTACTGTTAAATAAGCTCAACCCAGAATTTTAGACAGTGCGAATTCGCTAGTGCTTTACAGAATTTTACTCTACTGGGGACTGTCTCAGAGTTGCATGCAGATGTAAATGAAGCACGTGGTCTTTAGCAGATTGATTCCTTGTTTTTACTAAACCAGATGGATGAGAACTAGCATTGGTCTGGGACAATGATAGATTTTAAACTGCTCATTTTTCAACCTCTTGAACACCTGAATCTCATTCATCCTTAGCATCATAATAATGTTGACTTTCTGTTTTTTCAAGTGTGGGTTTTCTTTCTTTCATTATTTGCTGGTGATAAGGTTTTGTAATGTACTTTCATTGTAAGAAATTCTAATTAATTGGTACTATCTGTTTGAAATACTCAGTGATTATATTTATGCTAATTCTACATTTTATTAATTTGTTTCTTGACAGAACAAGACATACACCAGAGCATGTGAGGTAAGTTAAATGCCATCAGAGCAAGACAAAAACCTCCACTATTTCAGGGATTGCTATGTCCACAGAGTGCTAAGAAATACAATGTAGATATACAAACTTATCAATTCAGGTCTAATTTTTTTGTACTCTCTAAAGCTGAAGAATGAGTTTCGTACCCGAGTCCTTTCTTTTCAGCATGGTGACTAAGGACAAGTTTACATTAAAAACTGCTGTGTGGCAAAGAACATTGCTCTAAAGAAAACAGACTAATCTCAGCATTATGCAACAGTACAGACCTATGTAAACTATGTCGTAGGCTCTCACAAGAGTCGTGTTCATCCAGTGTTTCATTAACACCATCAAAGAGTATCCTGAGAGAATGCTTGTTAAGGCTGGTATGATACCATCTTGACAAGAAGTGGAAACAAAGAGTGGGAGCTAGAAGACAAAACACACTGGATAGAGACTGAATGAAATAAAATACAATTCAGTATGGGGCAACATGTGGCCCTTTAGAAATAGATCTCACCTCAGGAGTGCCTGGTCTTTGGTCTTCACAGGGGTAAGTATGAGTCAACAAAGTGCTGGTAAAGAGACAGGCCTTCTTAGCATGAACGTAGAGTGTAGAATAGGAGAGGATGGGGGTGAAATGATTGCAAGATTGTGTTTGGCACTGAGACCTCAGGATGGGAGCAACACATTTCAAGCAGGTGATGGAGGAACTGGAGAAAGTCATGAGTAGAATACAAACCCATTTGCAATCTGGAAATTTGATTGGAAGGATTATTTTTTTTTTCTTTTTTTTTAAATGCTCTTTTATCTATCAATGTGTGATGGTGACAAAGGTTTACTAACACACTAAATGGTAGTTTTGGAGTGTAGGAACAGTCAAATAAGTAACCAACTTACTTTTGTAGAAACATAAATTAGTGTGGAAATTTGTGAAACATAAAATTTGTTGCTTTTGGATTTGGGTTGGGGTTTTTTTTTCTTGGCAGGTCATACAAAGTGCCAGTTAAATTCACTGACTCTGCAAGGCTTTTTTAGGATTATCTTTCCACTGAATTAGCTGACTGACTTGATTACCCACATGTCAGGCATGCACCATATCACTGCATCCAGAGGATCAGATCATTGAAGTCTGAGGAGCAAAGGAGTGGGAGTAAGAGTGGGACTTTTTCTTTGGCATTAGCTCAGTTCTGTTGTGTGACTCTATCTTGGGGCTGAAGTCTGATAGTATTTCTCCTTGCACCTGAGAATCGGGGAGTGCCACTGAATTTTATAGGAATATGCACAAAAGACATCAGACTGTGACTCCTACAAGGGCAATGTTGATGGATGGAGTGTATATAAGGATATATTGTTTTCAAGTTGAGCAGATGACAAATTTCCCTCAAAATTTATGGCTAGAAGCTTCAGCAATCCTCTCACCTCAAGCAAAAATTTGATTTATTGTTCAGGTTCAGACAAAAATCAGAAGAAGAAAGAATAACTCAAAAAAAACAAGTGTTCAGAAATGTCTGAAGCAGAAGGCACTATGAATCAGCATGTAATCCAGAGACACTATCCCCTACAAGCAATACAAATATTGGTTGTAAATGAAAGCACCAGTGTACAGTTGAAAACTTCTGTCTGCTAATACCTGAATCTTTACCTGCTCACAGTCATGATAACTCACTTGGAAGTATTTCATTTCCCTGAATATGAAAACATTGGAAAAAAAATTTTAACTGCTTGCACTTGGCACTGAATGTCTAGATGCGAGATAACGTATATAGGAATATATATATATACTATATGTATATATATATGTATGTATATACATACTGCTAAGCAAGTTTTCAATTCTGTCTCAACTGCAACTGTGTTGTCTGAAATAACATGTCTTATCAGTTTCCACAGGGTGCCGGAAGCGTGTATCCTCGAATCATAGGAAGAGCAATTAAAAAACTTCCTCCCTTACCATAATAAATTGCTTCTGAATGATCTTCACTTGAAAGGTTGCTGCTATATGAAGCAAACTTCAAGATTTTATAGGCCAAATGAACTTGCAGAATAAAATGAACCCGAATAAATGGCCTGCCTAGAAAAGCTCAAACCACCACTTCTCAGAAGTGTTGGATTTCTGGCAGACTCAGCCTTGCATGTAATTTTAAAGCTACTGAGACCCACCTAGAACATGTTTCTACCTTTTCTTAACTTTTCTACCTAAAAAGTAATATTGTATCTATATTGGCTAGCTAAACTGAAAACTCAGGAATTTTCTTTTCTTAGGATGTGAGTGCAGAGTTCACTGCCCTGGGGTATTTGTTATGTTTGCAGCTTGTAGGCACAACTGTAACAGAAGGAGTAACTGCTGAAAAGGAAGTGTGAACTAGGCTGCCCTTAAAAATTGTGGATTGCAGCTATTGAAAATTCACTGCAAGTACATTGTAAGAATGTGCCTCATTCATAGGGAATACATGAGGCAGGAAAGGGTGAAATGCAACATGTGGAATATATTACTAGCAAGTCAAAAACCTTGTCTTCCTAACTCCATGGTTATCACAGAAGTCTATTTCCAACTTTAATGTAGCCCCATATTTGTGCTTTCCACAAAGGGACAGTGTGTAAGAAGGAAACCCTTAATTCAGTGTCCAGTCAATTGATGACAAGGCTCTCAAGAAAATCTTTGGAGTGAGTTTATGGTACTGCCATTTTTTAGATTTATTATAGTTATTTCCACAGGGTTTGTATATATGCAAAATGTCACAGAATTTGTATGTATTTAAAATGTGTCTACATGATCCTGGAAGAAAGTCTGCCTTTACACAAAGCTAACCAGTGAGTTCTGTACCCTCCACAGACAGTTTCCTGTAAGTTTGGCTGTAGCCATGCAGAGGATGCATATGGAGTTGAAGCACTAAGTAAGTCTGAATAGAGTCCTGTGTCCAACTGACACTATGGTAAATTCAGTTTTAAGATTATAGTCTTGTTCTATGATCTGGATTTATTTAAGAAATAAGAATGTCTTAAGTATTTTCATTCATCAGAAACCTACCACTTCTCTTTTTTCTTTTAACAAATGTGCTGAAGTTTATCTTGGAGTAAAACATTTTTTCCTCCCTTCCCTGGACAGGAGACTTTTTGCATCCAGTCTCAATGGTTTAAGATGATACCTTGGGCCAATATAGTGCTATTGAAAATCTCTTCAGAAGTCTCCTATACCTTCTCTATTTTTTAATTAAGTACCTGTAACTAAAACTGCATTTACACAAGTACAGAGTTGTAGTCACATTTGCTCACATTGAACTTAGCCCATTTCCGGCTTACTTATCAAACTATCTTTAAAATGCCATGTGAGTTACTCAGCAATATTTTCAATATATTTTTAAATGTATTTGTATTGGCTTCACAGCTTTTAGGTGTGTAGGGTAATAGGCTTTTACTTCTGAGACCCAGTAATTTCCGTGAAGAATGTTTTCTTACTGTTGTATTGTATTTTCCCCTCAGACTACTTGAACAAACCTAGTGCACCCTTTGCATCAGCCATTGGAAACCACAATGTCACATTAGGGTGGAGGGCAGCTAACATCTCTGGGGTGGAATATATTATCCAGTGGAAGTTCAATCAGCTCCCTGGAGACTGGAGGTTCACAGAGGTAAAGGACACTTACTTTTACTTTGCAAGGAAATTGGCTCTTGTGTGCTCTTAGTCTTTTTCTTTTTTTAGAAAAATATTGGATAATATGTTAGATACATGAAAGAGGTAAAATCATGAGTAGCATGGAGAAGCTGAGAAGCGGTCAATTATTCCCCATTTCCTCCAGCATAGGAACTACACACCTTGATGGAAACTAGAAGGTAGCAGGTTCAAAATTAGCAAATGTATTTCTACACCGAATATGTAGTTGAAATGTTCAGCAGCTTCCTGGCACATGTGAATGTTAAATTACTAAATTTAAACTCCTGAATATTAAAATTGCTTAATTTGCTAAATAGGGTTTGAAAAGTGACTGGAAAAATTAGGGGAAGAAAAAATTTGGTTCTAAAAAAGGCAAATATTCCCATTGTTTCATGTTGAGCCATGCTTATGAAATGCCAAGACTGAGAATATTCAGGAGAAGTACGGCTGGAGGCTTTTTTTTTTTTTAATACTTTTCCCTAGAGAAATTTTTTTTGTTCTTGTCAAAGCACAATGCTTGGCTAGAAAGACTTTTGTTCTGACTCAGTACAGTTATTCTCATAATGTGTTCTTTTACGTCAACTGTACACTTGTTATCTTGCCATCATCTCTATTGGACCAATTTAAAGATCATGACAAGTTGGTGCCACAAATCAAAGGTAAAGATAATTTGCTAAGCAGGAAGTTCTTCTGAATGAATCATTGATGAAATAATAGGGAACAATTACTTCAGACAATAAATATTTCAGTGTAACTACGAGCCTTTGAATCTTAAACCTGTAGTGTGTGTACCAACAGTCTAAAACACATTGCTCATAATATGCTATTATTTTAGCTTTTCAAAAAACTTTTTTCTTAAAATTTACTATTATATTGCATCTATCCTTTGATTCATCTGCTCATTGTTTAGATGTGGTACCTTGTTACGAAGAAAAGAGAAGACATGAAAAATAAAAGTCTATGCTGAAAACAACTTTCAGAATTTCCTCTTAACTAAACTTAGGATGCTGCACTTTTTTTTCCTGAAATATGTATGTTGTTGCATGAGACCCCATTTGCCCTCATAGCATCTTATATAGAAGCTGCAGCTGGAGGAAGAAAAAACCCAATTTTGTCTGTGCATTAACCTAGGTAGTATCTGAAACTTCATATACCGTGAGAGACCTTCAAGCCTTCACAGAATATGTGTTTCAAGTTGTTTGGATCATTACATCTCGGCTGCAGCTCCATTCTCCACCTAGTCCCAGTTACCGGACGCATGCTTTTGGAGGTAATGAATTGCCCTATTAATTACATCTTTCAGGACCTGAACAGAAACGTTTAAGTTTCATTGTTGTTTCTTTGGCAGAAAACATTGATGCCTAATCTTCAGAATGATGTGTATGTTGTCTATCGGGTAGCTGCAGTAAACCAAACTAAAACACTACAGGTTCTTTTTGTTTGAACTAGAAGATTTAGGGTTTCTCCCTGCCCTTAGACTTAAAAGCAAGGACAGAAAAGTACATGGTGAAAATTGTGAGGGCACATTGGATACTTTTGTACATAATTATGCATGTACTCGACTGAAACACAGTCGCATTTTCCTGGACATTAAAAAAAAGTTAGCTGTTGCTGAAATGTTAAGCTACCCCTAATAATATTTACTGGTGTATAATTGAATGAGCAGGTGTGAAACCTAAAAATGTACTAAAAAAAGGAAAAACTATTAATGTCTTAAATGTTATACTGGAGTCAGATATTTTTGTCTCTTGCAGCTCCTGCAACAGCTCCAGTTATTAAAGATATTCAGAGTTCAAGTCCAAACACAATTGAAGTTAGTTGGTCTCCACCAATTTTTCCGAACGGATTGATTATTGGATATAACTTGCTCCTGACCAGTGAGAATCATGAACTGTTGAGAGCCTCCAGAGGGCATAGCTTTCAGTTCTGCTCCACCTTCCCAAACACCACTTACAGGTACCAAAAGAAAAGACAACCAGCGTGGCCAAGTATGCTGTCACACTTCTTGCCCAGATAGCACAGATTATGCCTTAACACCACTTCTGCACAATTATGCTATTTACTTATGTTCTTGCCAAAAGCAAGGGTACCTTCCTTGAGGTAACAGAGTTATCCCAGATAAGTTGGCTGCTTATGCAGAAGTTGGATGGTGAGGAAGGAAAAGCACTTTGATACAGGGCCAGGAGACTGCATTTTCTAAGCTTTTAATTTTAGTTCTTTTAAGCTTGTGTGGCATGTGTTTAGTATATTCAGGGAATGATAGAGCAGTCCTGTCTAGTCCTCTAAGCATCTAGAAAAATTACTTCATTTTTATTAAATGCAAAGGCCTGCATTCTGCTTGCAATGGTAAATACAGACCTTCCTTTGAAATGAAATAGAGCTGGTCTTCTGAGTATGAAAACTTATTTTGAATTTAAATTTAGAAGATTCTGTTGCTGTTCTGCCCTTGGGCAATTCAGATTTGGGTTGGTTTTGTTTTTATTATAAATTTCCCGGAGCATTATATTTAAATTGACATTTTCTGAAAGTCAAGCAGCTTCTCTACTTGATGAAATGTTTCTCAAGCAATCTTTCAAATGAAACCTGCAACCCGAAACCTATCTCTTTGGTTTACCATAGGTTCAGTATTGTGGCAGTTAATGAGGTTGGTGCTGGACCCCCTGCCGAAGCCAACATCACAACCCCAGCATCCAAAGGTACAAGAGTTACAGGGTCCTTGTCACTCTTTGTTCCTGGGGGCAAACTCACGTTCATGGGCCTGCTGTGTACCTGGCAGAAGAGATGTAATATTTAGACTGTGAAAAGTGTCTGTCACGGAGTTGTACACTGAGGAGTCAATAGCACATCAGAGAGAGTCCTGTTCTTCAGCTGTAGACATTAATCGGGTACACAGCATGGTAATGACATGTGAAGCTGGTAGGCCCAAACAGATTTGATCTGAATTGTATTACAGATGAAAAACACCACAGTGGTCTGAGGTGGTGACTGAAAAAACATGATTCCATTTTCTAGATGAGATTTTAGCAGCTCAAATCTCAAACAAATCTATTTCTTTTAATAATATTAAATACTTAACATGAAACTCTTTTGTCAAAAATTCTCAGTTTTCTCAAGCCAAATATGTGAAATCATACCAATTTTTTTTTGCTGTTTCATGGAGGTATTTATTTTACAATATTAATTAATTATTATTAAAATTAATGATACACTATAGGTATTACTCAAAGAATTGCAAAATTATTCTTTAATTGCCAGAGAAAGATACATGTTGAGATAGAATACAAATAAGAATGAAATCAATGTTATGAAAATATTCCCTTAGAAAAGAAAATAAAAGACACTCCCCTTCTGCTGAAGAAATTCAATTGTCAAACACCTGGAAATGCTTCAACTCTATAAAAACACTTCAAGACTGTCTCTGAATTGCCAGTTTTCTGCTATTGGTTAGAGAAACTGAATTTACTTCTCTAGTGCTTTTAAAAATATGACTTTTTTGTGTGTGTAATAGCTCAGACACACTGATATGTGCTTACGTGGTGACTCCACAGGGGTTTGCTCTAGGGTTGGCTCACCCTGTGTCATAAACATCTGTGTCATTTGTGAAAAGTCCAGACTGCATTCATTTTGTCAATCCAATTCCAAGCAATTAACTTAAGGTAGAAAACAAACAAATCCTACCCCCCAAAACCCACCTTATGGGGGTGGGGAACCACCCCACCCCCTTACTGGTCACCATGTAAAATTGCAGTTGTTTTCCCCTGAATTGCACAGGCACGTGCCTTCTCTCTGCTAACAACAAAAACCCTTCCTCATGTATCCTGTTCAGAAATGGTGTTACTGCATCAGGTGCTGAGCCGTGAAGATCTGAGCCCTGAGAAGTGTCAGGGAAAGAATCTGATTGCTGCTGCAATTACAAGAAACATTACTTGAAAAGAGATAAAGATGTGATATTGGCCTCTGGTACTCTGCTCTGGAGGCATCATTATCAAAATTACTCAGTGTGTGTGCATCGTGTGAGAAATACATGCAGCTCAATCTATGCAGATTGTCTGGGAATAAATTAAGACAGCACTTGATCACAGTTTTGTGATACCCATATGAGGAAATGATATCTGATAGCAGACAGCTGCTTAAACTGGAGGGGAGGAAAAAAATGGGAAGGATTGTTTCGCAATGGAAATTAGCCAAATTCATACTTGAAATAATACACCATCTTTTAAAATGAAGGTAGCAATCAATTTAGCAGGGCGTGTGCTAGATTTACAAAGGTCTGAGATTCAGAAGCAAGGCAAGATATCTTTCCCAGAGCTGTGCATAGCTTAGACAGAAGGTACGGATTTACTGCAAAGGTTTTGATGTAAGTTACTTGGGCCTTTATAAGCACTAAGTCAGATTCTGTGGCCAAAACTCTCCTTTTTGATTTTAAATTCTGTTACTTTATTAGTAAAAAATTATTATCAACTTTGAAGAAGATCATATTATCCCATCATCACCTTTTCTCTGAAAGCTACTTGTTTCTTGAGTAAATCACTAATCATTATAATGAAACACATGAAATAAATATTTTTGCCTTGCTTTTCCCCAGCTGTGTGGGATAATATTCTAGTTTGACTGGGGTATTCAAAGAGGCTCAGAGGGGTTAAATATCCCACTTCCACTGGATCTTAGAGTCACATGGATGTCTCAGTGCCTTCATTTCCTCAGGACTCAGAAGGGCTTCATTTGCTCCAATTTGCTTTCCCTCACTATTGTTGCAGGAAACGGTGGTGTGACATTCATGTGGTGTGTGAGAAGCCAGAATGTACTGTAATGGTGAATAACTCTGTACACTTTCAACACTCAAAGAGTTTAGGTTTTAGTCTGTCATTGCCGATGTAAGAGTGTATTCATACATGTACATATGTGTACACGTGCATATGTATGTCTATTAATGACGTACCTGAGTTAGCAACACTATTGTCTGTTCTGCAGTCATCTAAATTCTGAATGTCTCTGTTAGTTAAGGAAAAAGCAGCATGGCTCTTCCTGTCCAGAAAAGAGTCTTTAAGGAAGAGATACACAGAACATTTCCTCGAAGCCGCTCAGTGCCTGCCAAATCGTATTATACACCACAACATTACAGGTAAAATCAGATTGGACTGTCTCCTTTTCTGTCAAGCGTTCACCAAGGACAGAATGCACCTCACATAGCTTGAGACAGTATCTAGTCTCCCTTTATAGTCAATCAGGAGAAACAGGAACTTTCAGGACATGATTTGACCTATTTAAAGTGACAGACACTGGGAAGAGATGAATTGTTCTCCCCAGTGCAACTTTTTCTTCACTGTATCTAGGCAGCCGGTTAATTTTTTACACTGTAGGTATCTAAATTAAGGTAAGATGAATCCATGGTTCTCTGTGATTAATGTATATATTTTCTCAACATGAATATGGGGAAATGAAATGTTCAAACTTCAGAATAAAATAATGCCAAGTGTTAAAAGATAGTGCTGGTGTGTTAGCATACTAATGAAGCATTTAGTAGCTGAAGTCACCAGACAACCATGTTATCTCAAATTACTCACCACTCTAATGTTTCTTATCTACGCTGGTCCTTGGTGACAGTGTGGAAATCTGAGTTTATCTACCAAATTTCACAGAGCCACAAAGCCAGAAAGAATGTTACCCCTGACTAAATAACCTTTGATAATACAGCAGTGGCATAGATTATGTCAAGCTTGAATTCTAGAGTGAATGGTGCTTTGTGAGGAGATGCCAGTTGCATCTGTTTGACCTGTAGAGGGGCAATCAGTGTTGGTTTGCATATTACGTGTCCTCTCTTTGATTACCTTTCTGAAGGGCAATTCTCTATAATAATGTCACTTACATAGCAAATGGGGAAGTTTCCTTATTATCTGAAAGACTAGAAGTGGAGGAGAAAAAACAGTTAACTTTTCTCCGATGATGACATGTTGTAGACTGAAAAATTCATGTTTTTAAAGCAAGTAGAAAAATTAACTGAAAAACGTAAATTTATTTCTTTCATTATCAGTATGCATATCTCTTTCTACTTTTAGGAATTTCTGTGAATATTTATCAGCAAGTTGTCTATTTTTCTGAGGGGAATTCCATCTGGGTGAAAGGAGTTGCAAATATGTCTGATGTATCTGACCTAATGCTCTTTTATGCTGGCTGGGGGAATATTACATCCATCTCAGTAGACTGGCTTTACCAGAGGTTATACTTTGTCATGAATGAAAAGGTAATGCTCTTGGGCTTCATTAATTTCTTACTTAATTTGAACCATTACTGTGAGTCATTTTATATGAGAAAATATTATTTATATATAGATCTATGTGTACAAAATATAACTGTAGACATTTATTTTAGTATAATATGAATGTTCACATATTTCATAATTTAAAAAAGAAGAAAGGCTTGACTATCAGGACATATTTAAAGTAAACACCCTACGTAAAACTCTGGCTTCTTGTCTAACTTTTCTACTTGGGACATAACTGCCTTGGTGTTAACTGCTTTGTTTTTGAGACTGACTTCACACCCTCCTCATACCCAATATAGGCACTTTGTTTCTCTTACTTGGTTACCCCTCCAGCCTATTCAGTTCCTACTCTGCCTCAGGAAGGTGGTCAGATAACTAGTTAGTGATTATAATGCCTTTCACAGTTGACAAAATATGTTTAAGAGGGAAAATGTTTCATACGATGGTGACAACTCAGATTACAGCTGCTTCAGTTTGAAGTAAAAATGGAGATGGCAACCCTGCACTTGATTTCCTACTCATAAAACATCAGTTACGTTAATGGTCAGACTTTGCACGTACCTATGTAGTCCTCTAATGTGCAAAGAACTAGAAACTTGCCCTAAATCGTTAGGGGTGGATTTTTTTTTTTTTAATCCTCTTGCCATGCCTGATTTTTCACTTACTGCTCAGGGAACAGGGAGCAGGAAAAGTGGTAGTGATGTAGTAGAAGATACAAATGAGCTGTAGATGAGCAGACTGATGGCAGAGATTTCTGAATCCCAAGATATTGTTTCCAGGATTAGAAAAGCACTTCCCTGTCAGATAATTTCCAAAGTAGAGTTTGCCTATACCCTCCAAATTGGGTATAGGCAATTGGATGTAGACACTTTTCCCTTCACCTTAGAGGTATGACTGACAGCTCTTTCAGGATAAGCTGTCATGGCTTCATTTGTACTTGTGTACAAGTGTCATACTTGGCTGGCCGACAGCTCAGGAGCCCAGAAGGACCTAGGATTTTGAGAGAGATGTTTCACGGTCTGGATCCCCTGAAGGAATCTTGGGTCAGCTTGTTTGCTCATTAGTAAACACTCTATGAATGCATCACCTGTTTTCCTCCTCATTCCCCAGATACATGTCTGCCATTTAGAGAACTGCACGGTAGCTGAAGACATCACTCCTCTTTATGTGACATCCCCTAGGAAGGTTATAGCTGATCCCTATAATGGGTAAGTGTCCTTCTTTGAGCACTTGGTGCCAAAGGTGTTATAAAGCTCCTCTCTAATTTTCTCCACTTCATTAGTCATCTAGGTTCCTGTTTCAAGCACTTAAGTTAGCAAAACAAAAGTGCAATTGGCAACAAATAACAAACTAGAAAACAATTGGAACAAGAGTGGTGCCATGCAGTGTTGTTTTCTGCATTTTCTTCCTTAGGGTGTTAGCAGAGGAGATAAAACATTTCCAATACAGAAATTTGGGGTTCAGAAATTTCATGCTTTTATGAATATGAAGCTCTATGCATTTTAAATGTTAATGCTTAACATTTAAGGTATTATGGAAGAGTACTCTCCAATAATATGCTATCCAAATTCCCAGAAGAAAAAAATTTATGTGTGTAACTTCTCCCAGTATATATATGTATATTAATAGTGCCAAAAACATTTTCTTATAGTACATAAAGACAGGTACATCTCTCAGCTGCTGAAATATTTGTGGCTTATCTATAGAGTTCTTGCACTCTAGTTATTTTAGTTTATTTTGCTTCATGGCCAGTTATATATTCTGTCTTCTGGAGGATGGCATATACCGAGCAAACCTTCCACTCTTTCCTGGCACTGCCTCCACTGCTTCACCAGTAGTGAGATCCAGTGGTCTGAGAGCCTTCATGATCAACTTCCAATCTAAGAGACTCATTTTCTTCAACAAAACAGAACAGGCCTTTGTGTCAAGTTTTCTTGATGGTTCAGAATTTCACACGCTGCGATCACACGTGCCATTTAATGACATGGAGAGCTTTGTTTATGAGGGTAACACATTTACAGTCACAGATGGCTCGGCAGTTTTCCACGAGGAGGTCTCTCCAGGGGGAAGTTCTAGCTTCAATGAGTACATTGTGGATTGCAATTTGGTGTACCCAGAATACTTTGGCTTTGGCAACTTGGTTTTCTATGGGGCATCAACTCAGCCTTTTCCTTTACCAACTGCTCCTCGTCTTGTTACGGCATTGTTTGGATTGGACCGAGCTGTGATCAGCTGGAGACCACCTGAACACACAATTGGAACCAGTAAGTTCAGTTGTTTCTCCCTGAAAGTCCACTTCTTTCTTTCTTCAGAAGTAACTTTCTGGCTTCCCTTTTCTTGATTTGGGCTTTAGTGACTTCAATAGCAAATCCTGATGGTAGTTATGGAATTACCTCAGTTTTAAAAATGTAACCCATAATTTGCCAGTAAAATAGATAAATTGTTCTAAATTAGTACAAGTTCATATTAGTAACTCATTTATCCCCTGCAAGGATTTTAAGCAAGGCTTGATCTTAAGCATATTATGGAGTAGCAGTAATGTTGGTTGTTGCTATCACACAGAAAATGCATTGCAGAGACATCATGACTTTTGATCAGTGACTGTGTTATGGTTTCTATCCTCTGTGCAAGTGTCTTCAAACAGCAGAAAATTACCTGGTCAGGGAAAATTTTCATTCTTCTAACTTCATTCTTCATGGGGGATTGAACCACTACTCTTGATTGCTGCCAGAGATGAAGAGTGTAAATATTTAATTTATCCCTTTCCCAATTCCAGTGATACTGGCATTTTTGAAAGGAGTCTCCAATACACACCTTTCTCAAAGAGTGTGTATCACCTGCTACCACCACCTACTCTGTAATAACATGATTATTTTCTTCTCACAGGTTTATCTGCTTGGCAGAACTGGACCTATGATGTGAAAGTGTCACCTCAGCATCCATTTGAGAATGAAAGAGTTGTCACAAATATTAGTAACACGAGGCTTACAGTGAAGGGTCTGGCTAGCTTCACAGCATATGAAGTCTCAGTTAGAGCTGTATCTCCTGATGGTGCAGGACCATGGTCGGAGTCATTTAGAGGCACAACTTTAGAAGAAGGTGAGAATTGCTTTGTCACACAGGAAAAATGAAGTATTAGTTGTGTATAAAGCCGTCCACTTGGTGAGGCACACATTTTGGGCAAAGACTGCAAAATAAGGGCACAAAAAGGTTTTTCTTAGAAATATTAGAGAATACTGGGTAAGTAAATTTGCTTTTAGTCAAAGTAGTAAGATTCTCAAATTAAAATAATGATATTAAATATTATTTGTGCATTAATATTGGTACTTCTCTACACTTTTCTAATGCAAATACACTATCAAACACATTATTTGATGCAATACAAGAGGTATTATTGCTTTTCTGTGCTCTGTAAATAACTTTCTGTGATGAAGTGGTTTGTGCAGTGCCTTGGGGGTTAATGACAGTTCATGGAAAAGTGCAGCTCACTAAATGCCAAAAATCCTTGGTTTGAGCATAAATAATGAGGGCAAATGGATGTGTGTGAAATGTCAGAGATTTGCAGGTCTTTGGAGTGTTTTTTTGAATCTAGTTCACCCATAATAACCTCTGTCTGAGAAGAAAATGTCTTTAAGCTTAAGGCACTGTACTGGCTTAGGGGTCACTTTTGCCTGACTTTGGTAAGGCCAGGTCCAAATCTACAGTGGTTTTTAAGTATCTAATAGGATTCCAAATTGCTTTATTGTTCTGGATCTGAAGCTGCCCTGAATCACTGAGTTTCTCAAATTGTGGTATTTTCAGACATTTCTTCTTTGTCCATTATTCCTTAGGACACAGGCAGTTTTAAGGGTGCTTTTGTAACTTTCCAGAAACAGGAATCCCTGCTCTTGAAATACAAATGTTATACATAAATTGCTTGTTGGTGTGCACAACTGCAGTTTTCCTTCTATACAGCGGAAGAAGAACCCTATATGTTGGCAGTGGGGCCTGAAGGCCTCTGGAAGCAGCAACTGGACAGCTACGGGCCAGGAGAACCCCTCTATCCTCATATAAGAAACATTTCAGGTAAATACTAGACAAATTGCATGCTGCTGCTACAGACTTGTTGGCATTTATTAGCTCTCCATAGATTTCACCAACAGAACTGAAAGACAAGAGTTGCCATTGCAGAGGCCTAGATTTGAATGCAGTGCAGTGCAGTGCAATACAGCAGCTTCACTGAGCCAACCCTTTGTGTTCAACCCCTTTCTTCTATTTTATGAATTAAATTAATCCTTGGTTAAACCCTACTGACATCTCCACAGTTACAACAGAGTTAAAATTAACTCTCTGAACTAAATAGTTCTGTCTCCAGCATCCAAATATATGTCATATATTTATAGTCATCAGGGCTATATATGTGCATTATTTCCTATAAAGAAGTATCTATCTTCACATTAGCTGAGTTTAACTGTGCATTCGTATTGATTTTTAAAAAGTTGAAGTGTCTGCCTACTTTTTATTCCTAAAAAAATATGGGGTTTTTGTTTACATGTTTGTGAAATGCTTAACATCTTCCTTTTTTTCTTCAAGACATCGACTGGTATAATAACACTTTTTATTGGATTAATTCCATGGGGGAAGTTCAGACCTGGTCATTGAACAAAAGAAAGGGTACCACTGAGAACACTTACGTGTCTGACATCAGAAATGCAAGGAGGCTGGCCTTTGATTGGTTGGGTCAGTGCTTGTATTGGGCTGGCAAAGCAAATATGGTAGGTATAGTTGGACTTCTTAAAAGAATAAAAGCCCCTTAAGCCAACAATAAAGACTGTAAGGTAGTATTTGGGAAGAGAATCCCTACTTCTTGCAACCCGAGATACATTTGGATCTTTGCTATTATAGTGTACAACAAGGAGACTTTTCTTTCCTTATGTGGTTTTCCAGTTACACAAAAGTTTGGTGTAAAATGTTCACTAATATTCACTAATGTGGGATACTGAATTCACCAGGTGCAAAACAGGCAAATCAAACATGCCATCATCAGTTTTGTTGGATTTAACATTATAAAAATAAGTGAAGATAGTGAAAATGGAGGCTGCCCTGTTGGTCTCAACTAAGAAGTAGATGGACTTTATTTTAATCAAATTTGACACTATTTGTTTACACAGAGAGTTTCAAGATTGACCTCTGTTCTGTGATATTTTGTAGATCACTGCAGTTAAAAAATAATTACAATTGCACTTTGTACACTCTCATATCAGGAACACTGACATGTGAATTATTTAAAAGGTATCTAACTTCAAAATTGTAGTGCTAATTTATGCAGTGCTGTCAAATTATGCCTTTCATTTCTTGTAAGTGCAAAGTCAGAAGCTGTTTTAAAAACTGGAGCTAGGAGGCCAGATTTCACACTGCCTTGCACCCTCATTTACACTTGTGAATAGTGAATATGAAGTGGGTGAGAAATTCTGTCAGACAGAAGGCTGCCAAAACTGGGAAAGCAAAGAGGAAAAGCTATTTCAGCTCTTTTCTTTTGTTACTTTCTGGCAAAAATTAACTAATAATTTTGCATTATTCTTCATCCTTTTACTTTGAATGCAAAATGTTTAGACTTTGACAGCCTAAGGCTTGATTAGTCTTCTGATAAACAGCTGTGGAAAAGTCACTAATGCACACTCAACTGGTCATGGCTGATCATTTAGGTGTGATGCTAAAGGCAATTCTTTTCTCCCTAGATCTACAGAAAATCACTGCAGGGAGGCCATATAGATGTTGTGGCTCATGTTGTGTTCCCCGTGGAGGATCTAGTAGTGGATTCAGTAAATGGCTATTTGTACTGGGCTACAATGTATTCAGTGGAGAGCACAAGATTGAATGGAGAGGAATATCATGTGTTACAAGAGCAGCTACAGTTTTCTGGTAAACAGGTGACTGATTTTTTTATTTGACTTTCTTTTCAGAGTGATGGGGTGGTGAGGTGGTGTGTGTGTTAGTGTTTAGATCTCTTGAATATAGTCAGTGTTCACAGTCGTCAAAATTGACATTTTATGATTGGAAGAATAACATGCCTTACTTTCAATATTGTTATATCGTTTTGAGAACAGGGTAAGAATGAAATAATGTAAGAGCCATGCCAAAACTTTGGCCCCTAATTCTGAAGTCAGACACTTGCAACAAAATGTGACATTAGATGTCTCCTTGTGGTTGTAATGCTGCTCCTTCCCACATGTGAAAGGTACTTGCTTTTTCCCAAATGATTTAAGTCTAATGTTAATTTCTGGCTTTCACATCAAAATAAGGAACCGGAGCTCCATAGCATCCTGCCTCTTTTGTGATGTTCCCCAACTTGCAGGACCTGCCAAGGCCAGTTTTGGGGCTAAACATTTACCAGGGACACCAGAGCTTCACTTCGAGCTGCAGAGGTGCTGCTACAGTGCCTGTGGTGATGAAAGAGGGTGTATGGCAGCTGGTCCCTGCTGCAGCCCAGCACAGCTTGTGCTGCTGCTGCCACAGTGCTGGTGAGGGTGCCAGGTCTGCCACTGACACTCTCCATCTTGTCTGATCCTGTCCCTCGTGTGGTGGCAGGAGCAGCAAGTCCCACACTTTGAGGATTGTCAAGACTCTCCTTCCCCAAGTCACCTCTTCCCTTCCCCATCCTCTACCCTTTGCCCAAGTCAGATGCAGGTCTGGCCCCAGCTTGGCTCCTCTTTCTTTGCTCCATGCTCACGGGGATCTCCAGAAGGCTGTGAAAAGGCTGCTGCAGAGCAGAGCAGCTTCTCAGGGAGAATGTCTTGCAAGACATTGGACAGTATAGGAGGAAAAAAGGGATGGGGGATTATTGTTTTAGCTGTACTAGGGTGGATAATGGGTCCCATGCAGGACTAGAAAGGAGAGGGAAAATACAGATGCCATTCCCACCTACAGCTCACCAAAAATCCTGCAGTATGTGGGAGTTCATTAACTCTCCTTCCCTACCTGGAGACACTCCATTGTGTTCTGAGGCCTGCACGGACAACCTCTGTATCTCTGTGGACCTCTCCCACGCATTTCTTCTCCATTCACCCCTCTCTGATGTCCTATCATGTCTCTTAAAATCTTGGTTCACTGTTGGCTCCTCATAGATCATTCTTGTCTTCTCCAAATCCATCCTACCTCTGACACCGTGTGGGACTTGTCCTCATTCTTGGTAGATGGGATTCAGTGTTGCCTATGCAAGGGAAGAACTCTGAGACTGAATATGCACCTCATGAAAAGATCTGCCAGGGTCTTAGCAGCTGCATAATTGTTCCTCCCTTCCTCCCTTCCACCATCCCCTCCCTCCCTCCATTGTGTAGCTGGAAGAAAAGTGAAGTATGACCCAACTCCCTGGCAAGTGAATCCCTTGCTGTCAAAACAGGGACTGGAGAACTTTGGTAATGTACTTCCAGTAGTAAACTTCCAACTCTCTGTGGAAGCTGGGTAGTGTGAATTGTCTTCATGGGAAAATATATGCTGTGGCACAGCTCAGTGGCAATGCTCAGTGGCACACCTGGACTTAGCATGTATCTTCTGGATGATCTGTGGCAAAGGACTGACAAGTTGAAATTTGTTCTAAGTGGTAAACATCACCTTCCTTGCCCTTCTCTTTTGATTCACTACCTGCTTCTCTGAATCACCTCACGCTAACTCAAATTTCTTGTTCTTGCTTTCAAGAACCTTGGGAGCAATAAGACTGCTTGTCTGGTCCTGTCATTTTTTTTTCTGCACCTTTCTCTATGTCAGTGATACCAGCCTTCAACCATTCACTTATTCACACCTCCTACAAACAAACATCTCCTCTCCTGCTTCTCTGCTGCCCTAATCTATGCACTGACTTCCTGAACTCAGCCTCCTGCTGTGATACACACAGGAAAAAAGCCAAGTAAAAATGTCTAGATTGAGAAGTGACCAGTAATAGCTGACAGGTGTTTCTTCATGAAAATAAATCCCAAAATAAAACCATCAGAAAGAAAGAGCTGCACAGCATTCTTTAACAGTGAAATTGTTAAGCTGGTCATTATTGTCTCAATATCAAGATGCAAACATATGTTTGCACAGGTACTAATATGTATCTTCCTTTCACAGTGAAGTCCTTTACCCAAAAAGAGCACATCTTACCTCAGTATTAGTACACAAATATAATAGTTAATGTCTGTTATCCAACAATTAAAGCATGTTCTCCCCATAGCTGGTTCTTACTGGCATTCACCATCTGTTTTTCTAATAAAGAATTGCTGGATCTTCAGCAGTTTATATCTGTACCTCTTTTCTGCTTGAAATCTGAATGCTAGAAATAGAAGAGACTACTGTGAAAATGACAGGTTTGCTGAACAAATACAAAGGCAGAGTTTTGAAAGTCTAATTTATTTTGCGGGAACTAGGTCTTTTTATGGCAATTATTTTATTTTGCAATCGGTTGTTTAGCTTAGCTAGTGTGTATTGGCATAACTTGACTGATTTTAGCAGAGCTACTCTGATTTATTCCAACTTAGGCTCTGGCATAGAATTTCCAACGCACTTAGTAAGTTGTTTACACTGTGCAATATGGCTGGGACAAAGGTAATTTATAGGGGAGCAGCAAAGCGTGTTATATGGAAGAGGGGCTAGGATGCTCTAGGTGTGGTCTCTTAATATTTCTAGTCAAAGGGTATTTCAAATAGCCAAGTTTATACTGCATCATATGATGTTGAGTTACATTGCATCATCACAACTACATATTGTGTCCAGAAACTAATATGTCTCATGAATTGGGAAATGTTTGCCTGTTTTTGAAGCATAACAAAAGGAAGGTGTCAAATTACTGCCTAACTCCTGAAAATGAATAGTACAAATATTTATCTGCCTTTTAATAATGGTGATACAGGGATCAGGAGAAAGAAAATGGACGCATCTATGGGAAAATGTAATAGTTGCAGAAAAGAAAAAGGGGCAAGGAAGAAAGACCCAAATGTTTAAAAAGCAAGGTAAATTCAGGAATATGTCTTCTGGTGTTGAGCATGGGAGGAAAAATAGGTAAATGGGATAAAATATAGCATGGTTGACTAAATATACACTCGGTCACATACACGCTGTAAGATATTTTTAACAGGACAACCTACAGGAGCAATCATTCAAACCTTGATTTTCTGACATACAATGTCAACAGAAATATGTCAAGAATGTAATTACATAAGGAGCAACAGACAACTAAGTGATATAACATTTGCTTTCCTGTCATCGTCTTCTGCAGTTTATTAATGAAGAGTTAGGAAAAAAAAGGCTGTTCCACTTACATACATAATGGAAATTTAAGCTTATAAAAGAATAACTACAACTAGTGTTTGCATGAGAAGTTTTGAGAGCTGCTGGAAAACATGTTCAGAGAGGCCCCAACAACATGTAAGCTGTGCTAATGATATAACATAGACTAAACTTGATAACATTTAGCAGACTAACTTGTGGAAGCAAATTCTTTTTGATTTGCAGAACAGATTATTAAATGTCTGATTTTTATTACTGTTGCATATGGTATTGAATCTGTTGTTTACTGCAGAAGCAAGAAATCTCTATTTTGAATACTAGATCCTATTAAAAATAAACAAAAAATCTTGCACTTCACTTAAATGAAGAAGAAACATTGAAGTAATGAACAGGAAGATTGTTTAATTTCCTGCCCCCCTTTATTTAATAATAAAGTATTTACTAAAATGCAAATATTTGAATTTCCTGCTTAATCAAATAAATGAATTAAAGTTTTGCATCTATTTTCCAGAAGTAATGCTACACATTATATATATATATTATACAGGTATACTGTATGTATAAAATCAAAGCCAGAAAACAAAGACAAAAGATCCTAACTACTTCTTTCGAAGGGTGATTCTGACTTTCAGACTGGATATCAGCCACCTGTTTCAGACAAAGAATGTTAAAATACCAGAGGTATTCTGGAGATTTTGATAGGTAGTTCCACTAATCACTTGATACACAATTGCCATCATATCTGAAGTACTCAGATACTCCAGGGATGAACACTGTGACAGGTGTTAATAAAATGCTATCTAGAAAATCATCAGCTGCTATAAATAGGTGTCCACCAAGGACCTGATTATTTTATAGTGTTAGAATAAACATTCAGGGTAGCAGTGGTATTTTTGCCACTAAAGAGCTACTCATGATGTTGTCTAGAGGACAGTTATGCCTAGGACCTCTTACCTCAGAACTGAAGATGTGTTCAAATTGCCATTTGGATTGGTTTTTTTCTTAGGTGTTTGGTGTAACTTTGGATCTCACCTATGGTTTTCTTTACTGGCTTATGCAAGTTGGTCTATGTCTAAACCTGTACAGAACTCCTCTCTGCAAAGAAGGGTAAGTAGATGTATAACAGAGGTAAGAAAGTCTGTATCGTCTAGTTTTTGTGATACTCGTTAAAAAAAAATGTTGTCCAGTGCTGGATACAGTGTTACTAATTTGACAATAAACAAAAGGAAGAGCTAATGATCACAGCTAGCTCATGGCAAAATGCATGTTGAGGTGGTTGGGAACACAGTTTTACAGTGAGAGAAACACAGTATGGAACCTCAACTGAACTGAGGTCATGCTCATCAATTTTTAGACTTAGATTTAGGAAATAATTGCTATTTATTGTCTATTTTTTTGGCGTTTACAACACTTGACAGTTTCCAAGTGCCTGGAGCTCTGTGACTTATTCATCTTTCATGAAGTTCAGGACTTGAACTGGCACCGCTTTCTCACCTGAGCAAACAGTACTCAGCAGGCTTTCCTCTTGATCATCCTGAACATAAAATTGCTGCACTATTCCTGAAAGGCAAAGTTTAAAAAGACAAAACTTAACAAACGATGTTTATGGGTTAATTTAATTATATACTAAAACCTTGAGAAAAATGGTAGTTTTTTCTCTAAGTGCCAAGTGTATAATGCCTAGTAGCTTGTGAAATTTTGGTTTTGCTCCTTTTCATACGGAGAATGCCATTATTTTATTTTCAAGCATCAGATTAAATTTCTTAAATTTAGTTGAACAGCACCTGTATTCACATGTGCTCATAATGTTGTAGACTGGTTTTGTGTGGAATCAGCTGAATTTTCTGACTGATTTTATTTTCGACTTGCTATGATTAATAGTAAACACTTAAAGAATCAAAATATGTTGATTAGTTTTAGCTGGAACATGCAGCTTCATTGTGAACCAATTGTCAGCCATAAATCATTGTCCCTGCCAGAAAACAGAGATTAGAAGTAATCCGTCCTAATGGACCTGATGGTGTGTCAAAGCATTTCCAAATTTGTTTTGTGTGTCATGGGTCTAAGATTAAAGACATTTCTGAGATGGCAAAATGATGCCTTTTACAACATATTTAATCTCTTGCTCAGAAGATAAATTGGGACCTAAAAAGGTCTGTAAGGTTTGACATATAATATACAAGACAGATTGAATCATCAGTGATCTCAGTGGAGAAAATTGTTACTAGAACTTAATAAATAATGGAAGGAAACTAGCAGGGTCAAATAAATCTGGGTTCCTGATGGAATGAAGTAGAATGAATCTCATGCTCCAAAGTAGACTCCACTGTTTCAGCAGAATTGCTGAGAGAAGGTGGGCTGATTTTTCAAAATATTCGCTTTTCTGCATCCACGCATCAGAATATGAAACTTTTTATAATTGTTTTTCAATGAAATAAAGGGAATGAAGCCTTTTTTTTCCCCAGGCGTTTCTGCAATGTTTCACATTCTGAAAAGCGTTCTGCTTTAAAGAGCTTAAATAAAACCTTTTGATTTATTTTCCTGTCTCCTACATGAGTATTAAGAATATGAATTATGAGAAACTTAACAATATGTCAAATATGGCATAAATCTGTTTTCTCTACCTGTGTGCAATCAGTTTGCTAATTTCATACATGTTTTCACAGTTGTGGTAATGCCGTTGTCACAGAATTTGCAGCATGGAGTACTTCAGAAATATCTCAGGGTGCACTGGAATACTACAGTGGTCGTCTGTTCTGGATTAATAGGCTTCAGTTCATTACAGCCCAGGAAGTCAATCAGAGCCTTAGCATTCCCTTCTCACAACCAGCAGAGTTTACAGCCTTTACCCTTGTTCACACATCGCTTAAACCTTTGCCAGGTACATTATTTTCTTTATCTAAACTCCTAAATAAAGGTATTCACTGTCAGCCTGCAATTCTTCATTCCTGAAATTATTTAGTCATTTGACAAAAGGTAAGGACAAGAGCAACTTATTAATAAATATATTAGGATATACCTGGATAATGTACGATTATAAAAGCTGATGATATGGGTATGGATAAAAAGAATACAGGCTGTTGTTATTTATTGTTTCTATTTAATGATGGTTTACAGGACTTTCCATAGTAGTTCAATGTTTTAAGTAATGTTTGAATAGTCTACTTATTCCTCACATTCTTTAGATTACTATTGTTTCTTCTGTTTATGAACAGGAAATTTTTCTTTTACACCAAAAGTGATTCCAGATTCAGTGCCAGAGTCTTCTTTCAGAATTAAAGGAAATTCCTCAAGTTTCCATATCACTTGGAGTCCTTCCACAAAGGTGGAATGGGGAGCTGTCTTCTACTGCGTGGAATCAAAAGCTCTACAAGTGAGGATATTGATGCGACCCCTCCCTATTATCTATATGTATTACTGCATCTACTTGCTGATGTATCTATTTCTGAAAAGAAAGTGCTTCTCCAGCACTTACAAATTGGTCAAGAACCAAACTAAATTGTACATAGAGTGCAAGTTGTTCCATTTCTCCATCACTTCAGCCAGCAGTGGCTCTGGGATAGCGGCTGGGGTGTGAAGAGCCAGGCAAGGAGTTCACAGTGCTCAGAGACATGTGAGAAATCCTCTCACATTAATTCAGAGACAGAAGTGTCCTCTGAGATGATAGTGGGACAGGCTTTGCCTGAATGTGAAATCTAGCCTTAATCCACACTTAACTTTAGTGTATTTGGCAAACTTTAATTTAAATCCAGAGGGCAGACTGCTTGCACATTGCTACATGGCACAGAGTGGCTGTAGAAACAGCCTCCAGCTGTTTCTTCAGGAGCTGGAGAAACAACGACCACTCACAGGAAGAGAAGTTCTGTTTTGAATTAGTTGGCCAGTTTGGTGAGGAAATTTTTGAAAACTGAAGGCCTTTCTGAGTAGGAAAAGAGTCTTGCTTTATTTTATTCTATTTATTTCATTTGCAGTCTCTGGAGAGTGAACGGTGCCTTCATCCCCACAACCTGACAGTGCCATCCTACCAAGTGGATTGGCTGGAACCATTTGCACTCTTTGATTTTACTGTCACTCCATACACATACTGGGGCAAGGCACCAAAGACTTCTGTATCCCTTCGAGCCCCTGAAGGAGGTACTAAAATTTTAAATCCTATTCCTCACATTTAAATGTTACTAGAAGCAGCTCAATGTTAGCAAGTGAAACCCTGGAGAAGGATGAGCATCTTTCAGAGGTAGTCAGCTGTGGGCAGAATTGCAAGGACATGTTTCTGGGTATCTTCGGCAATTATCTATTGCAAACACAAATGTAACAATTGCAGCAATAGAATTCAGAACAGAAAATACATGACAATATATCCACCATGTGCCTATGACTATAAGCAAGTAAGAGAAATTGAGATCCATTACAATGAACATAAAAGGCTGCATGCAGTATCTTAACCACTTATTAGATTTTTCATAAATGTTATGCACATTTTATTTTGGCTTCAGTGTTTATTTTTGCTCTTATGCACGTCAAAGTTAAGTTAGCTAAAATATAGTGTTGAGTGACAGGAGCACTGAGAAAGCTTATGAGATGCAGTAGATTTTGAAGTGCATAGGAGAGGGGATAGACTATGCTCTGTGTTGTGAAAATTCTTGCACCCCCGTAGTTACCTCCAGGACATGGCTAAATAAATATGTCCCATTCTCAGTGCAGGAGTGCATTTTTTCCCCTGTTTTATAGAGCTTTTTCTTTACGCTAGGCAAGTTAAAATCAGATAACTACACACCAATGAAAACCAGAAAGGAATTACCATGAAGTTTTAGACAACCTTCTGTAGTTTACACCTCACCAATTGCTGTTTCTGCCAGCACTGGAGTTGTAAAGCTCAGACTCAAAACTAAAAGAGTTAACTATGAGGTCGAGTTTGTGTTTTAACAGGAGAACTTTGTTCTGTGTTTTTTATCTTTATTTTTTTATACAGTTCCTTCAGCCCCTATGAATCCTAGAATATATGTGTTACAAAATAACCCACATGAAAGTGATGGGAAAGTCCTTGTGGAGTTCAGATGGGACAGACCTGAAAGGGACAATGGAGTATTAAAGCAGTTCCGGGTTTACTATCAACTTTTGAATCAGACTGCTGACACTTTCACAGAGTGGATTGCAAGCAATGTTAAACCCAACCTGATGCGTTTTCCTCTCAAGGATGTGCTTCCCAACCTCATAGTAAGGTTTCAGGTATGAAAAATTATTAAGCTTATCTCATGCTAGATGGTTAATATTATCTGTGCAGTCTGATGTGTTTGCCTAAGAGATGGTATTTGGCTTGGGGCAAGAGCTTGTGGTTTGTGCTTGTGGAACTGCCGATTTTCTGACTCACCCATGGACACCTGGCTTAACCTTTCTAGGTATCATATTGTTCACTAAATGCTGCACTATTATACTGGTTTGGTAGAGCCCAAAATAAACTTTTCTAGAGGTCTCCCTAAGCCACTGCTAAAAACTGCAAGTTAAACACAGATTCAACTGATCTGATGAATGGTGACAGGCCATTTGAACAGAGACACAGATTCAGAAATGCAAGGACTCACATGGCTTCCATAAAAAGGGACTTCTTGTTCAAAACTTGTTGAGAAGTCATATTTTCATTGTGATAAAAGTTTTGGAACATAGAGAAAGTGTGTTTGAAAGGCAAGTTAAGGGCATGAGAGCTTGTAATAGACCAGGTACTGATAGGGGAGAACACCATGATGGTTGCAAAGTCAACCAACAGTAGGAATTGTTCCTGGCTGGGAAAGGAGACAAGACTCTCTGGAGTCCTTGGAGATCTAATTGTTAGATAAGAAATGACCAGCACAGCCTTATGTCAAACAGAGGTACACACTTATGTGCTTAGATGAGCAGCCAGGGGGTCTTCTGGTTTTGTCACTAACTATGACTCTACAGGCCCTCAAATGCAGGCATTTATGCTGTTACTTAACATAAGTGACAATCTCCTATCTCACAGGTGCAGGCCTTCACCTCTGTAGGTCCAGGACCCTTGTCTGATGTGGCAGAGAGGAATTCTTCAGGTATGGATGATTTAGTTGCCATCTCATTGTTTGTGTGCAATAGTTGGGGAAAACGACGGTACAAGAATTAGGCAATCTGATAAATAGCCTCCAACACTTTAGGTGGCATATAGTAGACACCACAGAGGAAACAGTTACAGCTTCTGACATGAAATGATTAACACATGCCTTATCATTAGACTAAAATTCAGGAATTGCAAGCCTTTCCTCTAAACTATATTAAATTAACTTTTCAAGGCAACTCCAGGCTAGTATGGAATAGTAGGTTTTGACATGTAATCTGCATTCTGTTAGAGATCATAAAATATTTCTAATTAGGCTGTGAAAGGTAACCAGGAGAGTTAGAGATCTACTAGAGATCAGAGGCTATTTCTAGTTTGGATGTTAAAGGTAATTAAATGAGCAAATCTGTTTTAGTATGCTTACATTTGTTAGGTAAGCATCCACAATGCCATTGAAAATATCTTAGTAGTTTGATTGTGTTGACAAATGAGCTTCTCATTATTTTGTTTCTTTCCTGCAGCATACAACCAAATATAATAAGTTCAGGTCCATCATTTATTTATCTCTCGTACTTGCTTTCCTTATGAATGACATTGATTATCTAGAATGTTTTTTATAAATTCTGTTGTGTCCTTTTCCTTCCAGATCTTTTCCCTGTCCCAACTCTTATAACTATTTCTGCCAATAAGTTGATTCTAACTGACATAGACAGTAATCATACCATATGGGAACTCTCAACAAAGATGAATGTAAAGGACATCTGTTACACTGCTAATGATGGTAAAGCATACCATATCGTAGAAGATTCTCTTTTTATTCTGAATATACAGAATTCTTCAATGTTTCAGGTATTCCTTTGTTCATTCCCTTACTTGAGAGAATCTAGGAAAGTGTGTGGCCATTTTTGTCATTATTTTATGGGCAATTATGTTTTTGAAAAGTCAAAATGACCAGAGTATGCCATTGGTAAAGTTGTCTTATTAATCATAAATGGTTTTACTGAAATTTGCTTTGTTGATAAGATACTTTACCAGATATTCAATTTAAAAATCACACTATTAAATACAAAAAATTTGGTTTTTGTATCACATTAAATTAAATTAAATTAAATTTCATTCTTATTTCAAGTATATGGAAGCAACAATTGATATTTGTGAAACAATAGTTTTGATTTGTGTAAAAATATTGCCAATCCATCGCACCTCTCTATATTTTGACTTCTACTTCCCAAGAAGACATTTTTTTTTTCAGAAACAAATTTAATTTCATAATGTCCTAACATCATGTTGGAAAATGATCTTATTTTTTATTTTTTTCTTAAGTTTTTCAAAGATGCATACCTTCACAATGTCACAGCTATCACAGCTGACTGGATTGCAAGACATCTCTTTGTTGCCCTGAAAACACCACAGAATGAAACTCAAATATTTGTTATTGATCTAGAGCTCAAGAAAAAATCTCTAAAAGCCTTGAACATGCAATTGGGCAAATGTAATTCAACTGTATCATCTCTGTTGTCATATCCATTCTTAAGGTAAGACATATATTACTAATAATTTTTTTAAAGCAAATTTTATGATTTTCATTAAATCTTCAAATCTTAAGGACCCAAAAAGACTTTTTATACTATATGAGTCTTTGGCATTATGTAAATCTCAGAAATTTTTGGATGTGGTTCTACTTCTGTACTGCTAGTTAAGCTTGGACTTATCTAATTTCAAACAGATGCCTGTGTTTGAGTAACGATTTCAAATTATAATAAAATACTGATGGGTTCTTCTATTTAAGTATTGCAAATAAAAGTTAGCACCAGAAAACAATTTTTCTACAGCAACTGTTTTATCCACAATAGTCAGTTATTGTGAACTTCCATACAAAAACAATAATTTTGCTCTTGGAATCACTTTGCAAGTACAATGCCATATTACCTTGTTTTAAGTATTTGGGAGGTTTCTATCTAGTTACTCACAGGACTGCATTTAGGGCAGATTGCTCAGGTTGAAGTATTTCTACTGAAAGCAGTGCATTTTATTTGATAGCCGCTTGTACTGGATGGAAGAGCTTGATTATGGCAGCCGCCTGTTTTATTATGACATTCTGAATAACACCGTGCACCACATTTTGGGACACGGATTGGTAGAAGAACAGATGAGGAACTACTGCACCTGTAACGTGGCAGAAGCAGAGCTAGGAAAACCTATGAGTATAGATCTGTCTGACTCCAGGAATCCCCAGCTGCTCTTTATCAGAGGAAGAGATGAGATATGGGCCTCAGATGTGGATGGTTGCCACTGCTGGAGAATTACCAAAATACCAAGTTTTCAAGGTCTGAGTGCTCTTTTATATTTCTAGGTAGTTTGTGATTCTTGCTGTCTCTTACATCAAACAATATTCATCTCCAAAAATAGCATTCATGAGGCACTTTTAAAATGAAACTGGTTCATCTACAGTCAACATGGATAAAATGTTTGTGTTCTGTGTTTTCAGTTGTGTACCCTGTTCATACAAACTAGGAAAAAGAGAAGAATGAGCATATTTACTGTTACAAGTATGTATTCTAGTAAGATGTAAATCTAATGAGATGCTACAACCTCAAGTGGTACACATTATTAACACATTATTTTGCCAGGATTCATGTTAACTACACCTACTGCGGTTTATCTCAATGAAAAAGTTCAATACCAAGTTATGCCTGAAAACAGCATTGCAGACTTCAATATGTGGGGAAGGTACTTCATGCAGATAAGGTCTTGTATGACAAATTATCTATATTTCACTTCTTGTAATAATAACACTTAATCTCGGTTGCTTGGTTCTCATCTCAGTTCTGGAGGAGTGCTGGTAAAGTTGCTCTGTTACCAGAGTTGCTGTTTAAATTGTCCATTGGAGATGGCAGATCACGGTGGTTTTCATCTTGGAGAAAAGATCAGAGTTTCTATAGACAACTGTAGCTTTTATTTTTATTTCTTGTGTTTATTAATTGCATTGCAGTTGTCATAATTACAGATTTTAAAAAGCCTTCAAATCTACACTTTTAAACTGAAATAACAGTGTCTCAGCTTCACAAGACCTACTGGAAAATATCAGAAATCTCTTTTCAAAGTCTTTGAGGATATGGTATGGCCAAGATACTCACCCATATTGACTCACTGAATATAAACACCTGTCTGCTCTTGTAAAATTGTCTGTTCATGGCTGATTATAAAACTTAAATATGCAATGTTTTCCTACAGGTGAGAAAATTGGCAGCCTGACGGCAGATAAGAAATTTATATACTGGAGCACTGAAACAAAGGAATGCATGGAAATTTGGTTAACAAATAAAGAAAACACAAGACACTTTCTTTACAAGAGAGAAAATAATGAGCTGAAAGTCTTAGCTTACAGCTCAGCGGCACAACTGTATCCAGGTAGAGGGGATTTGGGTTGTTTTGTAAATGTAATCAGTTTATTTCAGAGCACGTATTTAAGTTGCAGATTGTGCTGTGTCTATTTATGCAAAGCATGCTTTGTGGATTCAGGTACTTTCTAGAGAGAAACAACTTGCAGATTCTTAAAAGGATGAATATAAAGACTGGCTTTGTGTTGGGTCACATGGAAGGTCTTGATGGTGAATATTGCCCATGTCTGTTAATGCCAAACCATGCCTATTTTCAAAGTGGTTTCAGTCTTGGAGATTTAGAAAAGGTGGTGTACGTTAGAGCACAGAGAAAGACCAAAAGTGTTTCACAGTGTTGTACCAAGAATTTGATAATGATCCCTGTTATGACACAGATTTCTGGGTTTGTTCACAAGTATGTAAAACTGAAAAAAAAGGTTTGTCCTTCCAGAGACAAAGAGATAAGAACTCTGCTTATTAAAATGATTTATAAAGAAGTACCCAACAGACAGCTACATGTTACATTACAGTAGACCCAGGCTTCACTTAGAACCCCTAATATTTTAAGCAAACCATTGGAGAATGATAATGAAAGAAATAAAAATTAGTTTTAATAGAGAATTAGGATTCATGGTACTTATAGGTATTATCTTTGTAAATGCAGAAGTTTATAACAGCTACTAGCATGATGAATATATTAAAAATAATTCTTCAACTCCAGTTTTGTATAAAAATCTGGAGAATACTTTAACAAGATGGACTTCTTTGGAATAAAAGAATTTGCATTCTTTTGGGTAGCTGGTAGAGCTACTCCTCCCTGCAGCTGCTCTGACCAATGCCCAGGCTAATCTTACAGGCTCGTTGGACATGTTTGTTTTCATGAGATCTGTGTGGGCTTGGCATTGGTGCAGGAGCCCCAGGGATAGGGTTTCCTGCAAGAGCCCCAGGCTTATCTGGTGAAGAAAAGGAAGAACCAAATTTCAGCCCAAACGGATTATCTCTACACAGAGATCCCCACAGAGCTTTTCTTATTTACATTGCTGCAAATATATTTGTAGGAATATACAACCCTGGCATTTGGGGAGGATGGAAATAAAGAGAATTATTCATAAAAGTTTAAAATAAAAGTAAATGAGCATACTAAAATAAGAAAAGGGAAGTTTTCAGTACTGAAAGCTAATGTTATATATGTGAAAAAGTGATGTTAATAAAGACCATCTGGATTGACTGAGAGGATTTTTATTGCTTTAGTGATGTGAGCAAGGAGTACTGCTAGAGTTCCCTTTCATTTTAGCCAATTTAATTGCCACCCAGAGATGTGATGCCAGTTGATCATTTGACACATCAGAAGTACTCAGTGAAAATTATTGTCCTGTCACAGATTATGTGAGAATGATTTCTCTTAAGAGTTAGGAGGAAGGGGACTGAATATCTAGCGAAGGAATTTTTATCATGGTAAACACATTTCTATGGAACTGCATGGCAGAAATTTTAAAATTGAATGACTCAATTCTTTATTCTTCCTGGGACTTTTCCCATGGGAGTTTTAGTACCCTAGGTACCTATAAAATTGACAAAGATTTAACCCTACATTTATTTCTGTTAAACAGACATTTTTAGTCTCTTTCCCTTCTATGCATGAACCTGACAGGTAGGAATGGCAGAGTTGCTCATTTTGGGAGAAAAGTTCTTGAGTATGAGGTCAGGTTTTTCTGGCCTAGGGGCAAGCATTGGTCCTTACACCTTCTTCCCTGTGCACTGCCTAAATATTTTCTTTCTTAGCTGGAAGTCCATTTCATATCTCTTTGTTTTGTTTTAGGAAGTACATTGTGAGGAAGAATTTTCTTTTGTTAATTTTTGTTAATTGTCAGAGTGTAGTTTTCTATTGTTTTCTCCCTATAGATTCCTCTTCTTTCTCCCTTTTCTTACCTGTTGTTGCTTTAACACATGGAAAGCTGGTTTGGAAGAGAAAGCATTATATTTAATTGCTAGAGAAAGGAACCTGTCTTTCCTGTGACAAGCAAGTTTAGGATCATCGATGTGTACTGCCCTTGACAAGACAGCAACTATAATTTGCATTTCCATTTTCTACTTCAAGAAGTACCTAAATTCTTTATTAAAGTTGTATCTTATCAAAAATAAATGAGAGTTTCTTTGATGACCACTATTTTTGTGTCTGTGAAAGTAATCAAATAAAGTACATTCGGGTGGGATTTTGTTCTGTTTCCATTTGTTAAAGCAGAAAGAATACTTTGTGGTTATGCTTTCTCATAAGAATGGTGATAGAATCCCATGCAAGTTTGAATTGGTCCAGCCATAATTAACTTCTTTTAACATTTTTGATGTCTTTCCTAGACAAAAGATGCCTGATTCTCTTGCCAGACACTGAGAAACCTACTATCCTTGCTACGACTAACACCAGTTTTACATTAAGCTTGCCATCTGTCACACCACAGCAGCTATGCCCTGGCATATCACAGCCTACGCCAACGTACCTGGTATTTTCCAGACAAATCACTAACAACTGTAGGAACTCGAGATACTGTTTGTCTGCCCTACAGCAAAAAACATTGGTATGGCTATTTCACACAGAAACGCATGTGTTATCATATATAAACAGGGAATGTGAGATCACTTTAGTAATTTAATAAACCATTCTGTAGCTTTCTGTCACTGAGGTTTTCCATTTCTACATCCCAATGGTAATTCCACGTTCTCTCTGGTATTTGGTAAGTGGTAGATTCCTTAGCTTTCCTTTGTGCAAGTACTCCTCTACTTTTCAACGCCTTTTCTTTTTCTGCTAAAATCCTGTTGAAATGACTCTTCAGTTTCTGCTCATCACGTGAGCAGTTGTGGTTGACATCAATCTGTTGAAATAACTCTTGAGGTCCAGAAACCATATAGCTTGGCTTTATGTGCTTTGTGGTTGTGGTATTTGCATTTGTAATTTTTTATTCTTCTATTTTTTTTGACTTTGCCATTTCCTATGTGCATACCAGCCACTGAACAGTGGGGTATTACACTTCAGCTTGTTTTTTGGTATATGCTCTCTTTTCTGTAGTGACCTATTACCCAAACTGTGATTTTAACATTCTTTTTTTAAACACTAATTCGTATTACAGTGCAAAACCACTGCAGTATTACTTTTTTAACATGCATTTAATTGACAGATGATCGGATTGACATGACTCTCTTTTCTAAGAATGCATGCTTAATATCTGATTTCGAATTACAGGAATTTCAGGGTCCTATTGCTGTCTTAGAAAACCTACAGCCATTTTCAAGTTATGCCATACAAGTCGCAGTGAAAAACTACTATTCAGATGAGGAAGTGCTGTCTATGGGAGAAGCCACAGTTGGCACAACTCTATATGGAGGTTTGTTCCATATCTTATTCTGATTTTAAACAGAATTCTCATCTCAGTTAAAGAAGGGTGTATGTAAGTTTGGGTTGTAAATCAGAAAGCAGACAAATAGTAAAGAGACAAATAGTAAAAATGTAAAATGCTTAAAATGTAGCCTGTGTACATCTTCACAAGGTTTTGACAAGCAGATTTGATGAAACTGTGGGATTCATAAGATGCATATGTATTCTTTAATGCTTTGGCTCACTGATTTTCTGAGGAAAGATAAACCATGGTTAACACTGGCTAAGCAGTTGCAGTTTCTTCCTGGGACCACATCTCTAAATAAGTAGTATTTGAATGTATATGTGGTTATGTATGTCTAAATATCTGTTTTATGTATTCATTCAGCATTAAGATTTTATTCCTTTGGCTTGACATCATTCTCATAATTACTATTTCTTAAGGTAATGCTGATTCGTTTTGTTGTGAACCAGGGTGAAAAGACAATACTTCATTTTAAATTTTGGCCTGAATGACAACAGGCCATTTTCAGTTGATCTCAAGAATTTTGATGTGCCCTTTCAGTCCTTGTTCTTTGAGAATACTATAGTCTGAGCTAGATGCCTCCTGTGCTTGGAAATACCTCAGTTAGGGCAGGAAGATGCTTCTGCTCATTCCCTGCTTCACTCTACCTATTTGCAGCCGTGGGGATGAAGCTCTTGTCATCTTCCCTGAAAGAAAAGGATCATCCACGCTTTTGCACATGTTGTAACCCAACCATAAAACTACTTTGCTCAACACTTTTCTCGTTTTGCATATGTATGTTTGCATAAGCACACCTGTACCTGTCTTCATGAGGAGCTGCCTTTGTGCTTCTCTTCAGATAATTTTCTCATAATTGGAGTGCTTCTGCTGAATTCACTTGCTGAAAACATGGAAAACTATTACAAGAGGTAGCTATTCCCTGTAGTATACGTGGTGCTTGCTCTTCTTTTGTGTCAGATTTGCTCTGTAGCTGTGATCCATTTATTGTGCCTGGTATCACCAGCCAGTGTCAGCTTGATCCTCATAAACTCATCATTTGCAAAGCCATCAGGCACCGCTGTTAATTCTCAAGTGAGCAAGTTGGAATTATAGCCAAGTTTACACGACAGTATGCCTGTGTTTTGCAGGAAAGACTGGGGAGGTGGTACCTAGGGATACTTGCTGCTGAACTCTCTGGTATATGGGAATGCTATGGCCCCCATCTTCACTAGTTTTCCTGTCTGGCTGTTGTCCTGAAGAGTTGGAGCAGTTCTCCTTTGAGAGACGGTAAGGGAGTGAAACTGAGAGACACAGTAGCCCCTGGTCTGTGGGCATTGGCTCCCTTCCCAGCTGCAGCAGGGCTGGTTGTAGCTGACACAGCCGTGCAGGCAGCGCAGCTGAGCATATGGATATTGCATATGGATATTGCATATGGATATTACAATGCACTTAGGGCACCACAGCAGGACTCCTAAGGTTTCCCCTTATCCCTCTTTACCTCTGTTTTGCTTTTGGCTGCTTCAGAGAGTGCTGAAATGACAGGAATTGAAATAAGGACAGCCCCCACTGAGTTTTTCTTACTTTCCTCAATGTCTCTTTCCCCTAGAGATAACTGTACCCAAGAAAGCACTTTATCCAGAATACCAGGCAACAAGTACATGCCAGGGGTTCTGATTCCCTGTCTTCTTTCCTTAGGGATGCACTCTTTGGTTTCTTTAATGGTTAATTCATAGAATAAGTAACCTAGAATAAGTAACCTCTCTTTTTGTCACCATTGTCCACAGGAGAGTGTAAACTCAAGCTGCCGGTAGCTTCTCTTAGGCACAGATCATTCCCTGTTCTTTGTCCTGGGAGCAGTCACATTTTTCCCCTTAAGAAAACCTCTGTTTAAGATGAACTTCTTTTCATCTTTCAAATGAAAGTGAAACAAGAGGTGCAGGCATATTGCCACTCTTCTTTGAAATCCAAACGTGATATACTTCAGAAGTTCTCTTACAACTATGCTATTTTTTTTCTCTCAACTTTCCGATCCCTTAGCATCTGCAGCATCAAGCAAATAGGCTCTCATCCTACGTGGAACTCTTGTGAGCCTATCTCTTCTAGCATGTCTGCAGTGAGAGGACCAGAGGGAATGGCCTTGAGACGGGAGATTCAGATTAGATATTAGAAAAAAATGTTTCACTATTTGGGAGGTCAGGCATTGGAATAGGTTGTCCAGGGAGGTGGTGGAGTCACCACCCTTGGACATGTTTAAGAGATGTCTAGATCTGCTGCTGGGTGATGTGGTTTAGTGGTTTAGGAGTTACGGCGGTAGTGCTGGTTGATAGTTGGACTTGATGATTTAAAAGGTCTCTTCCAGCCTTGATGATTCTATCATTTGATGGGGAAAAAAAAAACCCCAACTATCTAGCCTACTACCAGTAGATTTCAATTCTTTGCATGGAATTCCACATCTGTAATATAAAATTTGTGTGACACATTGATTAAATAAGATTAAATACTATTGGGATGTGGCAAGAATTCACACAATTGTTTCTTTGTATGGTAAACTGTGCCATCCTGCAGCAATGCACACCCTTTCCGTGATGAAATATAAAGGTAGCATATGAAATAGGAGACTGGATTGCTCCACTGAAATGGAATTTTTCAGTCTCATGTTAAAATGAAATATGAAACTCAGAATGGGCTTCTCTAGTTGGGACAAGATGAAAAATTGGATGAAAATAAAGTCTTAGACAGAAACCAAACTAAATGAACAAAGAACCTCCTCACCCCATCCCAGCCTACAAACCCTGAGTATTCTGAATAGGTGTTTGTATCAACATTCAGAGCTTTACACAATTTGTTGAAAAACTTCCAACCAGCTGTAAATAGAAGGTATATGTGTCCTGATACTTATGTTCTCAATTTCATGAATGTAACTGCTAGTTTAAATTGTAATCAGATGCTGCTAGAGCCTCTTGAAGTGTGTACACTATTTAACACCTCTGAAGCTGTGTGAATTCCCTCTGCCTTTCTCTCAATTCTGTAATGAAGTGAAAGAAGCTTGGAATAATCTGTGCTTTCCATCAAATAGCAAGATAGTGAGAATGAAAAAAAGAGGAAAACTACTTGGAAAAATTAATGCATTGCTCTTGCCACAGAGTGTCACTCTTACTCCACATATGTTTTAGCTAGATAAATGGGAAATTTTTCTTATTTCCTAGTCTAGTTTTTATATATTTCATTAAATAATCTTCAGTCTTGCTACTAGGATGTGAATTATAGCATATAGACTCATAATTCTGTTATGTTGGGAACATAATTAGTGTAACGACTTGTTAACTTTTTACCTATCTGGACCGTTCAATAGGAAAAAAAGAATTTTTAATGCAGAGTTGGGACATGCCATATACCATTACAAAGTCTGTGATCTTAAAACATCAAAGGAAGGGTTGATTCTTCCAGCACAAATAATGAGAAACAAGCTGATGTGAACATCTGACCAGCAACCCAGTTTCTTCCTTACAGAGCTCAGCCAAACCACATATTTCTGAACAAAATTGTAAATGATGGCAAACAATGCTTAGTTTTGGATTTTATTTCTTCAGAAATTTCTGTTCGAGAAAAGATTCTTCAGGAATTTCTGTTCGAGAAAAAACTTTCCAATTGGAATAGTGCACAGGTGTTTTTTTATGTGTGTATCCAAGTAAGCATCATATTAAACTCACATCTGAGACCCTAATTGTGAAACTAAGAGAGAGCAGGAATTCAGTGATATGACTATAAATTTAGAGGTATAGGACAGAAGCTGTTTTTCTGTTGAGTTTTTTTTTGTGGGGTTTGTTTTTGGTTTTTTTTGTTCACTTGCATGGTAGGATAGCCAAGAAGATACTAAAAAGCCCCTCAAATATTTTGAACTTGTCTGCAGCTGACTGACCATACAAGAATGGTGTAGAGTGTAGAGTTTCAGTCCTGTAAAGGAATAATATTCATACACTTATAACCTCCTTTGTTTTCCTTACTGACATGTCTTGACTTCTCTAAAAGGGAGATTAATTTCTCTTTCTGTTTCAGTACCAAAGGCAGTTGATGCCATTAAAACACTAGTTTTGTCTGACACCACCATCAATATATCTTGGAGTGAACCTCTGAAGCCAAATGCACCTCTCGAATCCATCCGCTATCAAATCTCTGTCAATTTATTGCCTCCTGTCCCAGCGACACCTTTGCGAAAAAGTGAATTTTCCAATGGGATTCTTGCCTGGTCTATCAGTGGGCTCCAACCTGGAACAAATAATTCCTTCAAGGTATAATTGCAAGTAGTTTTACTGGTTTGTTCACTAACCTGCAAATCTTTAGGCTGCTCTTCTGTAAAGCAGACAAATAAATGTGTCCGATGTGGATTCAAAAGAACAAAATGTTCTCATTTTACAGATGAAGGCTAAAAGAAAAACAGTAAATGATGTATCTGGACAGCAAGTCTATTATCAGAGTGATATTTTCAAAAGCACCCAAGTAAACCTGTTGTCTGCAGAATGTGCACTGGGTACATCACAAATATCCTCACAGTGTTTTTCATAGTTGGGTGAACATTCCGCTGATGGCAGGAGGGATCTGTTCTGCTCTTCATTAGACTTTGGGCTTTTGTTAATGATTTGGATGGTATAATGGGGACTATATATATATATATACATATACATTCCTAAATACCTGTATATACGTGTGCAAGTATGCATACCCAAACATAGGCCATATTGACTGTGGCTTAGTGAAAGGCAGTGTGCTAAGGCACCTCCTCACTTTGTGTTTTTGTGGTTCTAAAATAATGCCTGATATGCAACGCGACGCCTGCATGTCTGTGTAAGAGCGTGTGGCATTTAAGAAAGGCCTAGAAAGAGAGAGTCTTGGTAGAAAACTGAGATGAAAAACTAAGAAATGTCTTTGAGGAAGGGTACTCCAGGCCATGAACTTCCAGCCTGAAGGTGTGTAACCCTGCAGCTATGAGGTTCAAAATATTTCTACACCTATATCTGTACTGTACTACTGAATACTGTCTTGTTTGAAAACATCTAGTCTTCCGAACACTTGGAGCTGCTAAAGCAAAGCTGCCTTTCCAGCTGGTCTGGTATTGTACAATTCATTCATTTCTTTACTAGGTTCTTGCTTTTCATCCTGATGAGAACTGGTTTTCTGAAAGTGTCCCTGTCATTGCAAGAACTTTTGAGACTCCACCTGCACCTATCAACATAGTTCCCAGAAACACCAGTTTCCAGCTAGAATGGAGAGCTCCTCTGCACGTCAATGAAACCAGCTTCTGGTTTGAGCTGCGTAAGGTAAAATTACCTCTAAGGTTTGGGTTTGGGTTTTTTACAGATCAGAGAAAATCCAACCTACTCTGTCCTGGCAAGCAGAACAGTGTGGGTGGCAGGATGTACACGAAGAGTCTCAGTAGATAATTTGGGCATGGTGATGTCAGTCTTAGCTGCTCTGCAGGGGCAGGATGGAGTCAGTGTTTGCCAGGAACAAGGAGGAGTGCAGCTGTAGCATTTAGTACTCCGTAGTGCCAAAGGACATCCTGCATGACCTCACCAGAATTCCTCCTGAGTCTCCTGTTTCAGCCGTCCTCTCCCTGTTTCCTCAGTGCCCTACCCCAGTTGGGCTTCCAGTTGCAAACCGTATGTCTGCTCTGCACAAGAAAAAGGAGAACAGGGTTTTCAGCAATAAATATTAGCTACAACCTAGTATCTGAATTTTATTTTCCTGTGATAGAGGTTAGGAGAAAATGCCAAAAAAAAGGACAGATACAAGAAATAAGAATTAAGTGCTGCAGTGAGAGAAGTATGCATGGAAACTTCAGATGTTAATACCTGAACCACTGGACACAGAAAAAGTCATGTGTTAAACTAGATCACATAGATTCTCTGCTATAGAGAATCAGATTCATTAGGCCTACACCAAATATTTTCCTGCCTTAAAACAAATGTCACATCTCAATTTCACTAAACCACCTCCTTTCAATTGCATCACAGCAAGATGAACCCATGGTCATGTCATGTTGATTCAGAAATATGAGGGGAAGGCTCCTTTTGGCTTTGTAAAACAGGCACTTAATCTGTTGTTCCTTGTTGCTGCCAAGACTTGTAGGTCCCCTGAAAACAAAGAAGAAAATTAGGGTTTATGTCCTTGGTCTCTGAGAGGACAAAGTCCTATGGTTGAAACAGCACCTGCATCATAGTTCCACTAGGATATTAAGAGGTGGCAAAGTAGTGGACCTACCCAGGAATAGAACTGTGACACACTTTCAGCAGAACAAGAAATTAACCATAATGATATTTTATTTTTGTAGTGGCCAGCAAAAAGTGACTGGTTTTCTCCTGCGAACACTACATGCATAAGAGATCTTGTTTACTCATGCAACCTCACAGGAACCTTTCCTTGGACCCACTACTTTGTAAGAGTAACTATAATTTATGTTACAGGAGTGAAAAGCACTTCCTCTTCAACAAGCTTTAAAACTACAGGTAAGCATTTAATGCAGGATAACAAGATTTTAAGACTATTTTCCGGATGTGACTATTAAACATAATATTTTCTAAAATTTAGCAGGAAATTTTCTTACACTAAGACCCAATAGTTCTGTGTGTTTGAAAAATGAATAACACAATACCATACCTTCAAAAGTAATAGGGGTAAAGAAATGAGGTTAATTTTCAAGTGGAGCAGAGGAAAGAATGAGGAGAACTGAGATGAAATGCCTATATGCAAGAGAACTCATTACTGATGAAAGGCTGCATGTGAGTAAAAATTTTGAAATTTATCCATCACAAAGAGAAGGCCAGGGATTCATTCTCTGTGAGGATTATTAATGTAGATCCTCCTTCCTTTTGTCTATCTAAACACCCATGTGCACATGAAATTTTCCTTTGTGCCTGTTAGCCCTTTGTCTTGCTATAAACACATTTAAAGGCTTCTGTTTCTTTTTGTTTGGCTTAAGCTGGTGTTCCCGGTAAGCCAGGAGTTCCTAAGAGAGCAGAAGATACTAAAAACTCTCTCCAGTGGGAAAAGGCTGATGACAATGGAAGCAACCTGACCTACTACATCTTAGAAAGCAGGTAAGCTATGCATGCGGGCACTCTTCCCATAGGCAGCAGCCCAGAACAAACCTGGGTGTGCAGGGGTTTTCAGGCTAGCTCTGATGGGAAGAGTGAAATATAGGTGATGCAAAAGGCCCTTCTCATTGGGATCTCTTTCTTGGATAAACCAAGTAGCCACAATTTCCAGAAATTCCTGTAAAACTTAAAAGAAAATGTACGCAAACAACCTTGAAATACAGTTATATATTTGGATCTATGTCAGTGAATTAGAAGAAGATTTAGAGATAATTTCAAATCACAAATCTCAAGAATGTAGTTGCATTTTTGGCTGAAATATATGTATAAATATCTTAGTGTTCAGAGGACCCAAATAAGGTGTTATAATATTGCTGGAAATGCAGCATTCCCACCAACATGGAATGATTGTCTAATTTTTAAAGTGCTCTGTCATCAAATATGGATTGATTGGACTATACATGTCACACTAGAGTGCCAGTTTATACTTCTTCCTTCACTGGCATTGGAAGGGCTGAATGGGCAAATTAGAGTATATTGCTGTGGGCAGTGACTTTGAAAATTCTAATTTTTTGATCATGACTCTGGAGAGATCTCTTTAAAGCAGTCAGTGAGAAACCTAATTAATGCATTATTTAAAAATGATGGGAGTCAATTTTCTGAGATATTCCTCTCACACTGTTTGAAATCATTACTGATGGAGAGAGGCAGTTTTCTAAACTCAGCCATTATTTCTTATTTCTTTCTCTGAGCTTATGAAAGCTAAGGACTGACAGCACTCTGGAGCTAGGCATACTTCACCATATAAGTTTTCACCCAGACATATTTTCCTGGTGCTGTAAGCTTCCTACAGTTCTGTGAGCATACAGGAGCACTGACCTGCATGCACTGAGAAAACAATAATTTTGATACACCAACAGACTGTACCTGAATTTCTGTGAATAGGTAAAGAAAGGTCAGTCCCTTGGCTGTGCCAGAACTATGCATTAGCTGCTGTGCTCTCCAGACTCCAGCTTCTTATTCATCTCTGGAATCACAGTGCATCATTGAGATGGTCTTTTAATGAAATAAGATTTACTCTTGCAGTTTGAATGTACACATGCTGATGTTTTTGACTGCATTTCACTTTGAGCCTCATGGTCCTTTTATATCAGGTAGAAAAATATTAGGTCAGTTGCATAATATTCTAGAAAAAGTTTGCAGAGTCCTTTGAAACAACCTCTGTTTTTCATAGAGCTCTAGTGGCAACATGTACACACCAAGGACATGCACATGTAGTTTTCCCATGTCTTTCTGGCTTAGAAGTGTTTGACCTTTCTTCTGCACTAAAGTGTGTCGGTAGAATAAGTGACATACTCATGAAGGTCATTTCACATGATATATTACGGTGTTGTGTGACATGAAATGATATTTCAGATATGGCCTTTCAAGTTTAAATACGTGGTCTTCTTTTGGTTGGTGAATAATCAGCTCTGAATTTATTGTGAGCAATCAATCTCAGTCCAATGGGGAAGGGAAGAAATACCCCCAGCAATCAGCAGATACTACGGGAAAGTGTCTAGCTAAAGAATGGTGTCTTCACTGCCAATGACTTGCTTCCTGTTTAGCTTGTGAAACCTGAGGCACACAAGACACTGGGTCTGGGATGCACCCAGAGACACTCCGAGTCTGGGAGAGCAAAAAGCTTTAACACAGAAGAAAAAATAAATATGTATTTTTTTCTGAAAGCTAAATAAGAAAGTTTTGAAATATTGGCTGTGAGGCATATACTGAAACAGGTGAAAATGTGCTGGAGCTTTTTATGTCTAAAATGTTCTAGTATTTAATTCCCAGTGTCAAGATAAAGATATTTGATTCCTAGCATTGCTGAAATGGCATGGCACGATTTTCTGCTCTGTGGCCAAAATCTCATGACCAGATTGTGCTTTCATACAGGCAGAGAAATGTGAAAACCATGGAGTTGAAGCAAAGAACAGGGTGAGGGTGAAGCAGTAAACTGCCCTCATGGCGTTAATGATATACCTGTGTCATGCTGTGCATGTTGCAGGAAGCAGTCTGGCAACACCAGCAAAGTGAAGTCCGTGTGGGAGGTGGTTTACAATGGCTCCTGTGGCAGTATTTGCACATGGAAGGCCAATAACTTAGAAGGAACTTTCCAGTTCAGAGCAGCAGCTGCAAATGTGCTGGGACTTGGTGAATACAGTGACATAAGCATGGATATAATTTTAAGTGAAGGTATGTCTTGTACTTCTGTATTCTGTTATTATTTTTTTTGCTTTTCTAAATAATCACACCAATTTATGAACAGAGACAGGCTATTTTAATAACAACATTCCTGCAAAAGTAAAGTAATGTCTCTAATAGATAATAAATGGTGATGTTTATATGGCGATCCCAGTTGCCAGTGCTCACTCTGGCTCTTCAGCACAGAACAGAGGACCTGAAGTGTGCTTCTACTCATTTATACCAGTTTGTCTCCGTGGCTCTGCTACTCTCCTTTATGATGTGATTCTTGAAAAAGGGCAAGCTCACACATTGGGTAAAGAAGTGAGACTTACTTCTTGCCTTCAGCCAGAATATAAGACTTACATTTTGTGGGTGCTTTTGGAAATCCCACCTTGAGTGGTCAAACAATTCAGCATTTTCTCTTTCTGCATGCACAGTAGGTCATCACCATAGGAATGGTCCATGTCTGGGGGAGAAGGATTGGTCTGACCAAATGCATGTCCACATACAGCCCACAAGAGTGCTTTGTGCAGTGGAAGGCTTTTACATAGCAGGCAGCTGAAGGGTTCTCTCAGGTGTGCTCCACTCCATACAGTTGATATTGTCTGTATACACAGTCATTAAGCAATTTCTCCCTTCTCTTTAACAGATAATATGATCTCCATGGGCACCATCACTGCCATTGTTTCTGTGATTGGAGTGCTGCTGAGTTTGGCTGTGGTCATGCTATTCAGTTTTGGTATGTGACTGAGTTTTTCTCTTATCCTTAGTTTGCCAGGCCTCAGTAAAAGGCAGTTCAGATGGTGAGAAATGATTTGCCGCCAGGTTTAGGGAAATGCTGAACAATCCCTAGGATGGGAGCTGGCAGGAATTTGTATGTTCTCATTCTTTGAGGCCCTAGAGATGGCTGATTATAATTCTGGTATCAAGGATAGGATGGAAATTCACTCCATCCTCAGGAATCTCTTGCTGTTGATTACCTGTAGGGAGAGCACAGGAGTGCTTAAGGAGCTCTAGTGCTCATATGTATTCTTATAAAAACCCGCACCTTACAATTCTCTAGTTCGGTACTACATTTGTTCACCAAAGGGTCCCATTTTCTTTCTCTTAAGCTTTGTCCCTGAAGAAAGGATGTAATGATTACCCTGAAACGTAATTGTTCATATTTGGTGGTCCTGTCCTCTCACTCCTCATCCTTTCCCTGGGATACAGCAGCAGTCCTTTAGGCTTGGGTCTTGTCACATACAGAAATGGGTACTTGACAGATTTCTCAGCTCAATGAGTAGTTGTCTGTGTTTTGCGGGAAAAAGATGGCCAGATGGAAATAACTTGCTTACAAGAGCTGTTCGGGGGGTGATGTTAAACAGAATAACATACAACCTGTAGCCTTCAGCCTGCTCACACACTGGGATGCTCTCAGAGTGAAACACCTGATGGTTTCTTTTTCTGTTCCAGTATGGCAGCAAAGATTGAAATCCGGAAAACAGGCCTTGCCTGGACAGATAGTGTTTATCAAGGAAGATAAAGAACTAGCTCAACTCAGGGGGATGGCTGAGACAGTGGGAATAGCCAATGCCTGTTATGCTGTACGGTATGTCCTCAGAGCAAATGTGTTTTCAGAACAAAAACATCTCAGAGGTCTTCCCTGGATCAGTTTTCATCAGGGCACTCATCCCTGACACCTCAAGGTAGAGTTAAGGGCTGCATGTGTGCTGCAGAGCAGGTCTGCTCTGAAGGATGCCCTGCCTTGTTGTCCCTCTGGCACACAGCCCGGCCTGGGTTGCCCCCAGCCCACCCCTCATGTCACTGTCAAGAAGCACAAGTACATGGGGAAGGAAGAAGACCTGATGTTTTCCAATAACTTCCAAAACATCCAGACCTCATCTGAGCTCCTCTTAAATGTACCTGATGAGACAAATAGTACCAGCTTCATTTGAGGGAGAATTTTTTTAAAATTTCAGACATTCTTAGGTATGAACAAGTGTATTGCTGTTTTGTAGCACTCTTCCTTCTCAAGCAGAGATTGAAGCATTGCCAGCTTTCCCTCGGGACAAACTCAACTTACACAAATTGTTAGGAAGTGGAGCATTTGGAGAGGTGTATGAAGGGACTGCAGTAGATATCCTGGCAGATGGAAGTGGAGAATCCAAAGTAGCAGTCAAGGTAATTTCAGCTGTGTCTTTCTCTGGCAACAGAATGGGATGGGCAGAGAGATTTGTCTCAGAGGTTTTACCTGAGAAATGGGTGTTGGCTGATCTGGGTTTTTCCTTGCAGTGTTTCTTGCAAGTCACTTGAAGCTCAGCCTATCTCCTTATAATGATTTCTGGAAAATAATGTGTATTTAAGGCCATGTCTATGTCTGATTGCTGTACTTAAGTGCCGTGTGATAATGGTGATGATGACCAAAGTGTCACTTCTGCTTTCTGTTGAGTAGACTCTGAAGAAGGGTGCAACAGACCACGAGAAGAGTGAATTCTTGAAGGAGGCACACTTAATGAGGTAGGGACAGCTCTGCCACTGGGCACCCTTCAAAACAACTATCATGTGAGGATAGTGGCCTTCCAGAAGAATAAAAGCAGTACTTTCCTCTAAATAAATTATTGTGGCATTTTTGGCATGTTCGCTTGTTTCTGCCAAACAAGTAAATCACTACTGATGAATCTTATGAAACTAAAGCTATAAATATGATAAGCAAAGTTTAAGACATATACTGCAAGGTCAGTATGCTTATGTCATGAATTTATTTGGGTTTGTACTGGTGTATTTCAGTATCTTTACTCCCCTGAAACCAAGTGAGTTGCTAAAGGCAATTGGACAACATTTGGCTAATCCCCTTTTACCAAAAGAAACCTTTCAGAAAAAAATGATGCCCTAAAGTTTTAAATTACTGTGGAAATTATTTTTTTTAAATGTGCATACTTACCACTAGAGGCTGCCACATACCTCTTCTATTGAAGTGCAAGAATTTCATATAATAAGGTTTGTGTTTCAGCTAGATTCAGATAAATCTGATTTTCTAGAGCGTTCGCAGAAACAAGTGAAAGTTCAGTTGAAGTTTTCAGCTTGTAACATAACGCTGAGAGGATAGTTTAGTTTTCAGATGCACTTTTGCACTTCTTTGACTTTTATTTAATGAGTGTAGAATCAGAAGAATTCTTTTTAATGAAGGATTTATTTCTGCACAGAAAATGTAATATTATTAAATTTGAAATTGATTTTCACAGCATTCTATTTTTTTTGTAGTTACACATTAAAAAAAAATCTTGCATTTTTTGCCTAACTTTTTTGACACACTCTTACTGAATGAGGTAAGAGGCTTGTTAAAACCATGTCATTAAAGCACAAATTAATGAAAAAGAGTAAGAATTGTGTGTAAACTTCTTACGATCTATCTTCTGTCTACCTAGCAGTCATGAACCCAGTTAAGATCTTTTTTCTATGTAGTATGGAAATTATGTGAACCCATAGTTAAAGACTCTGAAGCTCCTCCAATTCTACTTTCTTGTTGCAGATAATAGTCCAAACCCAGAAATCCTGGAAGAGTACACAATTGAAATTTTTTTGCATTTAAATGTAAACATTGATATGGGCCCATATGTACACCAATACCATGAATCACAGAAATAAAGACAATAGAAAAATTTAAGTATTATATATTCCCAGTAGTCATTAAACAATAATAATTTTTAAATAGTATATTTTATATTATTTGACTATTTAATTTTTTAATATTAAAAAAAGAATTATTTAATTCCCTCATGGAGAGTTTAATGATTTTTCTTGATTTTCATCTGTAAGATCTTGTAAATGAAACCAAGGGTAGAAATGAAAAATAAGTGGATCTGATTGCATACAAAAAGAAAAAATATGTAAGAGGCAAATTATAAATGCAACTTTTATTTTGCTTGCCTTTTTGGATGGTAATTAAAATTTGGATTGTAATGTTAAGCATACTGGCTCAGTTAATCCAGAACTATTTGTTCCTTCTTATTGCTATGCAGCAAAAGGAAAACTGAGTTGCCTCTATTTCAAAAAAGTCATTTGATATTGGTTATTTGTGAGTCATTTGTGTACAAATACATGTAGGAAATTCTTGTGTGTGTCCCATCACTTGGAAAGTAAGGAATGACAGTTCAGTGGAGAAAGGTCTGCACTGGCTGTAAGGAAAGTGCCAGGTGTTCCTTCCCCTCTTTTTGTTCCTGAAAGCGCCAATGGTTTGTCTGATTGAGAGGTATGTGCTAGGGGCCGGGGGGAACTGTCAAATTCTAAATCACACTCTTTGCTAGAGTCTTTGCCCACACCTAAGATTATGTGAATTGAAAGAGGTTAGAAAGAAAATGTCTCTCTCTTTTATTTGTTTATTTACACTGATATATTTAACAGCATTTTGGACACCATCAATTCTCCCAATAGAGTCAAGTTTCTCTGCCTGCTTCTGCAAGTGCTTTCACACAGCAGTGAGAAGGGAAACCCATTTTCTAACACAGGAAAAGTGGTTGAAAAAACACAGGCACTGACAGAAGCAATAAATATTCTTCATTCTTTGAAAAATGCTAGATCTGAGAGTACTGATTGCTCTGTGGTAATCCCTCTCTTTTGGACACACACAAACAATTGCTAGAATACCTAGAAGTATTTCTCATGTGTAGTTTGTTTCTCTTGAAAATGTACTGTGACAAACAGCTCCCCTCTGAATTGTGAAAACACTGTGTTGCACCTTGTGCTTTTACCTTTGTGTGTTTCTCTGAATCAGCAGTTCTACTGTGAATATAGTAGCAAAAGTACTCTATTAAAACAGGCACCTTTAATGTACAGATGCTGAATCATGTTATTCCTTGGAGAAATTGCCATTTGGATATTTTGCTTCCTGAAAATACAACGAAAGGTGCTTTTTAATATGTGTGCATGCATTAGAGTGCCTGTCAAAAACAGTCTAAGCCTGTATTTTGGAAGGACATCCCTGAACTCTCTTGATGACTGAGCAAATGCAGGCACTGTAAGCTACTGAATCATATTGTTCGTTGAGGTAGGATTGTAAAGGCCAAACTGCTCATTAATTCCTTGTGACTATATGCACTCTTAGCTATCAACCAGCTGGATTTCTCATATGTAATCATACAGTTGTTTCCTTCTCTAGCAAATTTGATCATCCCCACATTCTGAAGTTGCTTGGTGTGTGCCTGTTAAATGAACCTCAGTACCTTATACTGGAGCTGATGGAAGGAGGGGATCTACTTAGCTATTTACGGGGAGCCAGAAAGCAAAAGGTAGGGTAAAGACCATGAGACTCGTATTTTTAACCTGTAACTGCCCACAGTTTCTCAGTTTTTACCTTTCTCAATGTCCGTAATGATGTTCAACTGGTTTTGTACCTGCAAGGGCTGACCTGGCTTTTCTTTAACACCCTGGACCCTCAATGTCGGGTGCTGACCTTGCATTCAGTGATGCTGTGAGGAAGGTGGAATGTCATTAGATCACTGACCAAAATTGTGGTTTCAGTTTTCTGCTGGATTTCACTTTTGAAAGTGATAATAAATAATGGTGGCCATGTATGTGGTCTATTATGCATCATAGGCTTGGGGGGTTTTTTGTTTTTTAATAACAACAGTATCCTTAATGTGAGAGGCATATTCCAGGCATATAAGAATATACTGTCCCTGTGCCTATATCCTCAAATTCTTTAGAAGGAAAGAGGAGAAAAGAATAAAGAATAAACAGCTTAAGTAAATTTTTCTGTAGCATATTTCATGTAACATGTATAATATGTTAGTATGCAGATTAAGAATACGGATGGTGGGATTGGAGGGCAAAAGGACCCAAACAATGAAATTTTATAGCATTATAGCAATTGTATAGTTCACTTACACTATTAGATCAGATCCACAGTCAGTATTGAATTCTACTGAAATGCATATACCTTTGTTCTTCTAGAATAATATATTACACTGATTAATACAGCAACAAGCAAACCTGAGCTGACAGTGGGAGGAAATTTTCAAGGTCCCGTTTCTGCCACAACTCTGAGGTCCTAGGATATTCTTAGCCCCAAATCAAAGAACAGGATATGTTCACCTTCCTCAAAGGGCAGTGATTTGGCAGTTTACCCTGCTTCAAACTAGCATTCACTCTATTGACATACATAGATTTTGCCCCTGTGCTTTGACTGTTTTGGAAAAATCCTATACATGTCAAATGAGGAAACAATACCATCTTGCATAGGGAGGTTGTCATTCTGAGTTGGTAAAGCTGGAAGATATGGCTAACTTCTCTCTTTGTTTCTTATAGCTCCAGAGCCCTTTACTGACAGTGACTGACCTCTTGGATATATGTTTGGATGTTTGCAAAGGCTGTGTCTATTTAGAGAAAATGCATTTTATACACAGGTACAGAACTTATTTCTTTAGTCTTCTCAGGTTTACCTACAGTATTGGGATTAATTATCTTACTCAGGAAAAAATGCCTAGAAAGATGTCACAATGTAACAGGAAGGGAGAGAGCACTGGAGTAAAATCTAATGTTATGCTTTTCTGCTAAATATCTCTTACAGTCCTCTCACATAATAGTGAGATCTGAAGATCTCTGAGATCTGAATAAAGGACTTATTGCACCTAGGCAAGAATCATATTCCATACAACAGAGAGCAGCGCAAGTGGAGAGATCCATTTACTGTCTTCATCTGCCTAATGGGTAGCTTTAGAGGACACAGATTTTCCTCAGAGAGGTACAGGGAAAAGATGAGAAGCAACAGGCACAATTTACAGCAAAGGAAATTAGATAATATTGTTCACAACATGCAAAATCAATCACAGAAACAGGTTGTCCAGAGTGGCTGTGTCATCTCCAGTCTTGAAGACATGCCAGCCTTAACTGGGTCAGGCCCTAAATCACTTGATCCAGCCTTGAGGTTGGCACTGCTCTGAAGAGAAGATTGAACCAGATGACTTACAGGACTGAGTTATTCTGTAATGCAAACTCCATCCTCTTTCTGCCTTACAAATCAGGGACTTGGCTGCTCGCAACTGCCTTGTGTCTGAGAAGGAATATGAGAGCTCCTCCCGAGTAGTAAAGATTGGTGATTTTGGACTTGCCAGAGACGTCTATAAAAATGATTATTACAGGAAAAGTGGAGAAGGCCTACTCCCTGTCAGATGGATGGCTCCTGAAAGCCTTATTGATGGTGTCTTTACCAATCGCTCTGATGTCTGGTGAGTTACAGCAGCCACACAGCTGCGGGGATAACCATACTAAATCTCACAGCAAGAAAATATTGGTTTACAAGAGGAATTACAAGGTTGTATATTGCCATCTCTAATAATTTTTAGGCTAAGAGAGATTTCCTCCTAAGCAAAATTTTAATGAGCTAATGAAAATTTTGACCCCACAACAGTATATTTTATGGGTATATTTCTTTATGAGCTCTAGCTTTGGATTCCGGATCGAAAGAAGAAGTGTCTCTCAAACAATTTTGTACCAGGTTCACAATGTGGTTTTTGCTTGATTGGGCAGTGAATTGACTGCCTGCTTCTTGTTCCATTTTGTTTTCCATTAGGTTTATTGACATTTCCTTCCTGCAGTGAAATACTTTACCCTTACCGTTTCATGCTTTTCTAGGGACTTCTTTATTTTGAAGACCAAACTTTTCAGCATCATCAGGGGAAGGTCATAGTACTTTGCTGTGGACTTAAAGTGTGTCTTTGAGTGGCTTTGAGTTTACAGTCAAGAAGCAGAGACCCACTGTCAGGAGACACAGAAAAAATCCCCAAGCTAAACCTGATTCACGAAACCTGAGATTCACACAAGTTCACATTTCAGTGGCCACAAGTACTCAGCCCACAGGCCTTGTCCAAGTTCCCAGCCCCTGCACCCATCTATTTGACTGCCACTCGTGGACTTATCTAAGCAAGTCGTTTAGTGCTCTGTGCCACACCAAATGAGGTGCTGATTGCTCCACAAGTGGTGCTTAGAAAAACTTGTCTCTCTCCATTTTAAACCACACCTCTAGAGATTTCTAAGCACTGATTAAATAAGGAAATGCTCAGCTAGAGAGTGTTGCCCAGGAAAGATATGGGCACTCAGTGTCTTGTGAGCTGCATCTCAGTGAGTCTGGGGAAGTGTCTCAATTCTACACATTTATTTTAGCTATTCCAGAGGTTGTCATAGGGACAAAAGTGAATTAAGACTTCTTACTCCTAATTTCTCTGAGACTTATTCTTAGGTCAGACACATTCTAGCTGTTAATAGGGTGATTATTCATGATGACTATGGCTATTAATGTTTCTTTTTTTTTTGATGTTATTTCTTAGGGCTTTTGGAGTACTAGTGTGGGAAACATTAACTTTGGGTCAACAGCCATATCCAGGATTCTCCAATATAGAAGTTTTACACCATGTGCGATCAGGAGGAAGGCTTGAATCTCCAAACAGTTGTCCTGATGACCTGTAAGTTAAATTTATTTAAATATTGTTGATAATATTTATAAGAAGCAAGAGGCTTTTCAACAGGTGGTCACCATTTTGAATGTTAGTCGTGCCCATGTAGAGCTCAACATCCTCCATTTTTGTTTCCATAGCACAGCTAACACTGGTAGCTGCCAACCTGCTACTAATTCATCCAGTAGTACAGCCTGTGAATAAGAACTAAAGTGTTGAAGTTGAATGGTGGATATTGATATTTAAACAGGATTTCAGGAACAAGATAAGTCAGTCCTGGGCCTGAATCTGATAGTAATGTGAGAATTGGTTGAGAGTACCTGAAAGTATTGGTTAGAAGTTAAGATGGCTTTAAGAAAGATTTTACTGGTCTCTGTACACCATATGTCTGTGATTGTGGTTATAACTGTCTTTCTCAATGGTAGCTGCAGAAATTAGGTTAATATTAGAACATATGTAAAAAATAAACTGTGCTCTCTTTGTAGATAGAAACTCTTACAAAAGTCAATAAGAAAACCTAAAGAAGTACAGGAAAAGGAAAGTCTGCACTTCTGGTTAATCTTTAGCTGGACTGAATAAGTAAAGCTATCAATTTCGATTTGTGTTTTGAGCACAAAACTCTAGGTCAATTGCAAAATTCTTGCAAGTGAAAGAATAAAATAACTACATGTAGTAGACCAAGCCCATACTGACCAGAGGTGTATAAAGGAGGAAGCAGAACATGAACTCAACAATCACTCAGTATTGTCTAATTTCATGTCTCAATTTCTTTATCACCACTCTTCATAAGCAGTCACAGCAATTCATATGACATCTGGTCCTACAAGAGAAGGAGAAGCTACTGAAAGTGAATAATTCTTACTCCTGGGGCTGAGGAAAAAGCTTGAGAATAATTCTGTGATTGGCAAGCCAGTATCTCTGTGATAGATCTTACACCAATTACCATGCTCTGGGTTCCAGAGACGGTGACTATTTATCATTATGTACATATAGCTGAAACACCATATTAGCAATTATACCCGCCCAAACCCAAGCTTTAGCACTCAGAAGAACTGAAGGACTGAAGATACTAGAATTTTGTTTTTAGATCAGAGGGAAAACTGGAAGTCACAGAACAAATGAGAGCCCAAAGCAATTTTAGTTTCAATATATTCTGCTAAGAAAAGTTTCCTCAAAAAAATTCTGACAGCTGTCCTGTGAATAAAAAAGCATAGGAGGCAGCTACATCCGTGTATTAGTCTGATATTCAAGCTTACACAAAGGCTAATAAGTTGCCTTAAAATGAGTGGCCAGATCTTCAGAGAAACCAAGAAAACTTTGCTTGAAACAATTCTTAAGGTCCCAGATCTTGAATTTAACGTAGCAGATTGGTATTAAATACCGGTCTGCCTGTTGTAACTTGTAGGATCATTGCCTAATAGTAGTTTTTGAAAGCCAAGGAGCTGATGAGCTTAAACTCTTGTACCATCTTTTATCTCATTTGGTGAACACTCAGCACCTGCGTGCAGCTTCTGTCAGTAGTGTAAATAGCTTTTTGCTGCTTTGCTAGGTCATTAATGGCATGCCGGGATTCTTGACATTCCTGCTTCCCTCCTTGTGGTTTTGAACCTGCATCAGGACATCAGCAGTCAGTAATTGTCTCCTCGGCACTTTGGCTTGCTCATTGTCATTTGACAAAACAAACCATCACTGATAGGAAAAGAGTTCAAAGGCCAAAGTACTTCAGCTGAGAAGTGTTTAGGAATCCGTGGTAGGCTTACACTTCAAGTAGGGCTGACACAGAAACCTTGGGGTGAAAAAGCATGAAGGAAGTGGGGTTGTTTGGGGTTTTTTTGTAGGGGGAGAAATTCTTCCCCTTTCCTCCACAAGATGTTACTCCAAGGACTAATCATCTACTTTTCCCCAGAGAAGCATGGATAGGTAAATCTTGATAATGAATTGAAAAAGAGACTTGGGGATCTATAAGTGAGACACATTTATTGAAACATGAACTACATCTATGAATGAGACTACATTTGCAAACAGAGATCCACATCTGGCACAGCCACCTGAACGTGAGACTTGCATGCAAGAGAGTGCCAAGGTTTGGACTGAACTGAGCTAATTTCACATAGATCCTCAAAGGCTGTGGATTACAGTCTGGAGAATTTTTACAAGCACCCTGACTTTTGCAGACTTGAAGTTGCAGTTTCACCAAATGCTCAGTCCCAACCAAACTTACACAAATGACTTTGGTGAAGACACTTTAGTTTGGTAACTAAAAGCTTTTTACTATTTGTTTATGGGATTGACCCCTGGAGGAGTTAAAAGAGTGAGAGAGAAGAAGACCTTGCTCAGAATACATCTGATGAAAGCAGCGTCTCTTCATGATGACAAATTTCCTCCTTTTCTAAAAAAATGGCACATCAATATTGTTTTCCATTTAATGTGAGAAAAAAATCGGTAGTGCCTGTAGCTTCTGTGAACTATAGCATATTTCAGGAATTGTTCACTTTCACCCTCCCACATCAGATACTGAGTATTAGTTCTTTGCTTTTCCAGGCTCTCAAATTCTAATTAGCCCCACATATGCAGCTCTATTGGACATATGGTTGTCACACCCGCATAAAACACAGGTGTGAAGAGTAGGCGTGTAGTTGTATATCTAGTGTAAAGGCTAGTTCTTACACCTAACATAAACCTTTAGCTGATGTTGTGTTTGGAATTGTTATTTTTCATTTTTTCCTGAAATGCTTCCCCAAAGAAGTAGGGGAATCCTCTGAGTCTCTTTCTCATAATGAAGTGATGCACTATTTGCTAGCCCATGTTTGACTCCCCCAAAACACAGGAATATGCTCAGTATGTCATTCATGTGTATCTTGGCATGTTAACCTGACCCTCACTCTCTTGCTGGTCTCATGCTGATGGATTTCTGAGCTAGTGAAAGTTTGTGCCATATGACTTAAAACTTTGGATGTCACAGCATGCCTCAAAAACTAAATACATATACATGCAAAATTTGCAGATATATTCTGAGACAGCATGAAAATTTTTGTCATTAAAAACCTAAAGCCTATCTGAATTAAATACTTAGTGAAAAATATCAGTTCTATCTGGTACTGATATTTTAAGACAACCACCAAGTAATTTGATTTAGGAAATATAAATATGGAATATAATTAAAATGGGAAAATTACAGTACTGAATGTTTTGTCAGAAATTGATATCCCCACTCCATAGCAAAACTGAATGGTTTTATAAAACAGATTGTCCAATTAAAGAATAGTAATTTACAAAGACAGATTGATCATAGGAATACAAAAATATTCATAATCCACATTTGTGATGTTCTTGCTTCATAAATGAGAAGAGGGTAAATTTGGATTGTGCAGAAGAGAGAATTTGTTGACAATAAATGTGGTGAAACACTGAAAAATGTTGCCCAGAGAAGTTGTGGATACCCCATCCCTGGAACTGTTCAAGGCCAGGTTGGATGGGGCTTTGAGTAACCTAATGCAGTAGATGTCCCTGTGCATGGTTGGTGGGTTGGACTAGATGATCCTTGGAGGTCCCTTCCAACCCAAAACATTCTATGAGTCTATGACTTATGTATCATTTTCTGTTTCTTTCTTCTGTTAACCTGTGGCTGGCTGTTTCTTCCACAAGGCTCTACTCATGAGAGCCCAAGAGCTAACCTGGTGGAACACAGCACCTGAGCTCACGTTTTTCCCTTGGATATCCTACCAGCAAGCATAACCAGCAAGCAGATTGTTTGGCTCCCAGCATCCAAGGCTGGAATTCAGTGTGACAGACACTTTGCTAGCAGCAGAAGGAAAACCAGTTATTTAACCTCATTTTGAGTCCTATTCAGTACTTTTCCTTCCATATTTCCAGTGTTATCAATAACCAGTACCCCTGAAAGTAAACAGATGAAGTGATTCAGTGTTAGGAAGTCACTTACCGCTTTTTAGATTATTAAAATGGATTTTCAAAATGTAATGGAATCCTTTTGAAAAAACAGAATCACTCTGTTCAACTGGAAACCACAAGATACAGGTTGATGAAAAATTGTTTAGAAACTGTTTTTCTACTCACAATCTCACCCAACACTAACATTTTAATGAAAAATATAATTGAAAAATCAGAAGTCAAGACATTCCTCCCAGCTGTCACTAAGGGTTTTGTAAGATACCCAGCTGTGCTGAAGGACAGCAGTCATCTTTTTAGGATGAATAAGTGAGGATCTGAGCACGCCAATTCATTTCACATAACAGATTAACGCGTGGTATCACATACCAGCAGGTCAGGGAAGGTATTTGTCAGGGGAGGGTTTGAACTTAAGGCTTAGAGGTAAATGCTCCACATTCCAGTAGCAGCTTCCTGAACTGGCCTTTCACTGGCTGCTCTCTGGTTTTGAGACTCTAAGACCCCTTTCCACTCCCAACACTTAACATGTCCAGGTGTTGGTTGTGTTTTTGTTTTCAGCCTGTCTGCCCCTGGCTTTTGTAGGATTTGGTTTTGTGTTGCATAAACTTACCTTGAGCAAGGAATAAAACCCAGCCCTATCATTTAGACAAACAGGAGGTGAAGTTTTCCACTAAATGGTAGAGATAGTGTTGTATAATGTGGGCTAGAGTCCCTGCACCCAGAGGAAAGCCATACCATTTTTTCCTTCTATGGAAAAACTTATTCCTCTTTGTTTTGGTCTGGTGGTGGAAGTCTAAATTAACCCTCCCTGTGCTGGAGGGTTTGCCTTGAACTTCCCCTAATTTGAGGTAGTTTGAGTTGAAGGTGAATTAAATAACTTGAAAGCTTCAGGTTCATTTCTGGGTTTACATATCCTTTTTTTTTTCCCCCTGTGAGAGAATTTCCTCCTTGTCTGCTTTCTAAGAAAATATTCCTGACTTTTTCAGTGAGAGTAGATGTCAATGGCAATTGTGTCTTTTTTGTTGTTTTGTTTTTATATCTGCTCCCAATCTCAAAAATACCCATCTTTGAAAAATTTAAAGGTTTCACCATGAGTATTCCTGACACCTGATCTTCTTTAATTTGTTTTTCCTTCCCTCAGCAGCTGACAATAATCTTTGTACCACGTAGAAAGTTTTCAGGCCAAACTTATTTCTGAGATGTTTAATGGTAAGTGTTGAGCTGAATGATTCTATTATCTTTAATGTTTGTGTTTAAATTCTTTTCTTCAGATGTGATTTAATGACAAAATGCTGGTCCCAAGAACCTCACAACAGACCTACTTTCTTTTATATTCATGACAAATTGCAAGAGATAAGACACTCTCCACCGTCCTTCATCCACTGCCTTGAAGACAAAGAGACATCAACTGGAGTCATCAACCCAGCTTTTGAAGGTGAGTCTGGGCCAGCAGCTGCTATTCTTGTGGCCTCTTGCCTGTGAGCAACGTGGGATTGAGCAGTGCTTTTCATTGCATTTGCCACTGCCTCAGATTCTCTGCCTGTTAAATGGAAACAGCAAAGGTTTACCTCTGTCACACTGAACTTGTAAGGATTCATTACGTGCCGCTAGGTACAAGGCATTAGATAAAGGGTGGAAATCTGTTCCATTTTCAGAGGCATCTATGCCCTCTCCATCAGCTAAACATGGCCACTAGACACTTCCTATGGGAGTACTGATTCCATAGTCACCTGAAGGAGACGCATAATTTAGACACCCAAGTCAGGGAGCCTTTATCCAAACCCAAACCGTGATAGATTCAGGTCTTGTTTATGGTCTGCTCACTGTGAATGAATAAACTAGGTGATGTTAGGGAAGACATACTTAAGATGCAGAACGCAACAAAGCCCAGTTATATAAGAACGTTATTAAGATATTGAAGACAGGAATTAAAACAAAAAGTTCATGCTAAATTTGAAGTTGTCTGTGCAGCTGTGATGTAAATAATCTAAAAATAAAAATGAACATCCTGACTGGGCCAGAACAGTGATCTTTTCATATCCTGCAGTAATTCCTGGCTAACTAAATACTGAGAAAAAGTGAATGTTAGCAAGCAATGTGATCTGAATTCTGCAAAAAAGAAAGTTTTTATCAGTCGAAATATTTCACCTTTCTTTCCACAGAACTTTTTTTCAGTTTATCTGTTTGCATTCTATGATTTTCTAATGAAAAATATTGAATGGTAAAATAATTACATTCCATTCTAAAGAAACCCCAAACATGACTGTTTCTATAACAGCTAAAAGAATTGTTTTGGTGGGGATTATTTGTGGATTTTTTTTTTTCCCTCACAAATTTTTGGTGAACTAGGAACTCACCCTGCTTCACAAACAGTTTTGATACTTCAGCGTTTGGTCTTTTCCTAAAAACTTCGTGATCCATCTCAGGAATGACAGAGTACTCAATTACACAACTACATAGACATTTTTCTACAGGATACTACCTATATTCAATTCACTGGCATTGTCCAATCGTCACTTAATTCTAGTCTATTTGATATTTTGCTAATCTTTATCATTTGGTGTAGCATTACAAATGTCAGTTTTTCGCCATCGTGATTTCTCTTTATGTCACATCTAGTGTGTGCATGACATGTTTACATGTCAGTATAAGACTAAAAAATTTATAAAGACATGATGGAACCAAAGCAAGCCAGCACTGATAACCTATGCTTTTTATAACAGCTGATTTTGCATCCTTATGCTATAATGAAAAGCTATTTGCATTCAGTGTAATTTCTTATTGTCTTAAAGGTTGTCTTTACTCTCAATAATGACTTTCAGGAAAGACATACTTAGTCTGGCACAAATCTAAGCCTGGCATTAGCTGAGGAAAGGACCACAGTCAATTAATTAGGCCCTATGCCCAAGCTAACAGGCCTTACATTTTGGATGGACTATATCTCACCTAAATGTAACTGTCTACAAGCTAGGAGTCTCATCTAGGATACTCTTCTGGATAGCTCTGTAGTCAGAAGCAGAAACAGTTACCTCCAGAAAGTGACAACTCCTGATTTTTAGGCATGCATCATAGCATGAAAGAGGCCACCTTTTGCCTTACTCTTCACTGATGATGGCTGGCATCTTGATGATTTGGCACACTCAACTTGGTTCACACAGGATCACAGGGTGGGGTAAGATTGGAAGGGACCACTGGAAGTCATCTAATCCAACATCCCTGCTCAAGCAGGATGCCCCCAAACAGGTTGCCCAGGATAGTGTTCAAAATGCAACATTTCAGCTACAGTATCTCAGGCCAGATGTTTAATTTTCAGATGGCTGCAGGAACATAATATCCACTGGACACAGGGCTGTACTGATTCAGCTGCTTGCACCTACTCCTGACCTAGTTTGGTTTCCTATCTTAGACTTCTCTGCTCTGTGTTCCATAACTCCACAGGTAACAGAGATAAGAAAACTAAGGAATCTAGGAAATTCTTGTGGCATTACATGAATATCTGTCAAAATCTGTAGCAGGGTTGACATTTCTAAAGAGAAGCCTGCCCTTCTGCCGCTTGGAGTTAGGGAAAAAGGCTGGAATATAGGTTGCTGTCCTTGTGGTGGAGCAGGCCTGGCACAGATGCAACATGAAGGAATTTTAGTTTCAGTGCAAGGCTCTGCTTAGCGTGTGTCAACTGAACCTGATCTTTGGCCAGCTATTTACTTGCTCAATCTAGGCAAATAACTACTTTCACTGGGATGACAAATACATATTCTTAATGTAAAATGCATTATTTTGCCAAAGTTTCAGGTTCTGCCACACAGCAGAGGTCACAGAGAAAAAGTCATTGTTTTGTTTGTTAGCCAGGAGCAAAAGTTGCATTCTTAGAAAGGATCAAGTTGCTGCAAAGGAAAATGTGGATTGACGCTTTCATGAAAAGCTGCAGTATGAAAGACAAAAACTTGAAGAAATCAGTTTACTGCAGAAAATGTGGTTGTATAATGGACTTGAAGGGTGGTCTTAACAATGCTAGTACTCTATAATGTATGTTGTAGTCAGGGAATCTGGTGATGGTGGTCACTTTTAAAATCAGATTCCATTAAGCCTGTTTTTAATAACTTACATGGTAAAATCTGGCCCACTCTGGTAAGCAGGGCAATTCAGTGTAGGTAGAGCTTTGTCTTTCAGAGCTTGTGCTTGGCACACTCTCTTCCTGATCCTTGGACCTTTCCCCTCCAGCTGCCATGCTCCGTCTTCCAGCTTTCCCCTATTCTTTCCTTTCCACATGTTCTGCCCAGCTGCTGTAGCCAGAGACCCATTCCTAGATCTGCACTGGGAGGAGAAGACAAAGCAACGGTTTTCATGCTTCAATTCTCAAAATGTTTCTTTAATCTTTTTATGCTTCAATTCTCAAAACTCCTCCATAACTGTTCCTCAGGCTCATTTGGTGATTTTCCTATATGGAATACCCATCAGGAAACATATTAGCTTGAATTTTATTTATCTACATATCATCCTTTCATTTAAATGTATTTTAAAAGACTGAGCATTTGATTAGCTCTTTACATATCTCTATAATGCACATACTTATCTTCCCATATACTCATAGTTCACCTGTAGGTTATCTCCCTCTTTCCTCAAGCACCATCTTAATAAGCCTATTATGCTTATGTGTATTTGGCTTAAACCTGGAGTCCTTGCTGAGGTCTTAATGTTGATGGATTTTGGATCAGAGACATGTGCATGTCAGTTTTCTGTAGATTTCCAGCCTTAAATTAATTCAACAATTTTTCTGCCTGCAATGTATATCTCATGCAGTGGAATTCAGTGAAATGCAGGCTCCAGAAGTGAGATTGATTTAAGTAAGAAAAGGCCATTCAGGTTCTAGTTGAACTTCCAGACTAAAATGTGTGCTCCACTATGAGCCTGTCAAAAACAGTGTGGGGCATGGAATATGAATCAGTCTGTAATTTGTAATACATTGTATAATAAGTGATTTTTAAAATTTGCATTCATTTCTATTTGGAACAAGTATTACTTGTGTTCATAGTAGTAGTAGAAAGATGTCAGCCTAAACAAATAATCTAAGAGACTGTTCCATGATGGATTGTCCTGGACAACATTTTCCAAAAATGTTACACGGTCATTGGCCTTTGTGTGTAATGAAACTCCAGTCATGAGCCTCCTGCCAAGAAATGCTTGCTCTCACCAGGTGACTGGTTCCAAAAGAAAGAGACAAATGTCAAGCAAAGTGAAATGACATGCCTCAAAATAGCTGAGATACTTAGCCTTACACGGAATCATACATCTTCCAAATTCTATTGAGTCTTACCTACTCGTAGGTAGCCACACTTTTAGCATGTCCATACATGCTGTTGGTGCTTTTCATAGGTGGGAGAGCTGAAAAACCTTTGATTTTCTCAATAACCTTAATGCCAGTGCAGTATGACACAGAGATGGCAAGTGTGGGTAAACTAATACAGACAGTCTGTTAGTGGTCTGGACAGCATGCTAACAGGATAGCATGGGGATGGCAAAAGGGGCACATGCTGTGTTATTGCAAGAGTTACCCTTCTAAAGCAGGCATCAAGTGTCAATAAACATGCATGAGCAATACCAGCACCTCCTAGCACTGCTGCTTTGAAAGGGAGGGAAGCAAACTCAGGACCAGGGTCTACCAGTTTAGAATTTTCTCTTCTTGCTCTTACAGACTTTCCTAAAACATTGATTGTGGGCTTAAAGTAGCGGTAGCGATATTTATTTGAGTGAGGGCAGCACTATCCAGCTGGAGGACTGAGACACCAGTGGGTTTTGAACTCAATGGGAGTTTACTGAGCAGAGACTCTGTCACCAGAGTTCCCATTCTTTGCTGAAATATACTGTGTTCTTCCCCCAGTTCCAAGAAGTGCGGCATGCTACAAGGATGGCCCTGCATTGCTGTAAAAATAACCAGACGGTCTATTTTCAGACATAAGTTTTTACATTTGCACTTATAAGACAGCACTATAGTTTTTCAGGTCCCAAGCGTGCCCCTTTACAGATGGAAACACCTGTTTGATTTGGCAAACGCCTTTGCCGACATCAGACAACTGGGCATTAAGCAGCTGGACCAACTTCTTGCCTTTATGACCCAGGGGGACTATTCTTATCAGGGCTGCTCCTCACGGTCCCTAATGGACCTATATGGAAAAGATGTCTAATTGCTCAGAAAAAGTGGCTCCTCTGGCAAGACGAGATGCCGGGCAGTTGGAAAAAATTCAGGATGGAAGACTAAAGGCTAAATGGAAACATATTTGGCCTCAAAACCATGACTTTGAAATCCCTAAACTGGAGATATTACTTGAAAAATGGGGAAGATAAAAGAGTTAGAATTTTGTAATGTTTCCTTTTTTCTCTTTTCTTTCCAAAGCCAATCACTTGGTGTATTTATTTTTTCAGCAGTTCAGGTACTTGCTAAAACTGTCACTTGTATTTTTTTTTAAATCTAAGTGCAAAACTTTGCACTGAGAGGATTAGATATTAAAATCTATAATCAGCAATTTAATCATTATTTATATGTTTGCACTCTCTGCTGCCTGAGTACCTGTTTTCTCTTCCCCATGTAAGAGTCATCAGTTTATTTTCCTAAACCCAACGGCCTTTTACAAACTATTCCACATACCTCTCTGAACATAAAGTAATCACTTGGGCAAACGGAAGCTTCTCTAAAGCAGATGTGTTGATAAGAAACAGTTTTAGAACCTTGTATCTAGTCTCCTTTGTATTTTTCTGAAATTCAGTAATCCTCTTCCCCACTTAGCTTAGTGAGTGGCTGACCCAGAGCCCACAGAGGTCAGAGAAAAGGCTTCTTCCGAAAGAGAGTGAGTGGACACAACGCTGTAGGAAAAGGGGAACTTGGTGGTGTAATCATTTCTTATTTGTACTCCAGACAAATGGCGTTTGATTCCAGAGAGTGCACTTGAGCCATATGATGCTGCATATAAAGTCTTGCTAATACTTTGTCTGGGACCAAGGGTAAAAACTCAGACAATATAATGCTATAAGAGTTGACTGTTGTGTAGACAGATGTGGCTAGACATGAGCAACTAAAATGTAAATGTTGCATTTACACTGGCTTTCTAGGCTGTTTGACAGTCACCAGAGAGCTGTAGACACATTCAGGGGATGTCAATGTGCAAAGGCAAGGATGTGGAATAAGCATCTCCACAAAGTTATTCTTTCCTCCTTTCTCTGTTGACTATAAAGACAGCCTAGGCAAGGACTTTCCATTGGACACATAATATCTGGGTGGTTAAAACCTGGTAAAATGAATCCTGTTTTGTGATCTGGAGAAGGGGAGTGCTTTCCTATTTGTACAGTCTTATTAGTTTGCAGCAAATGAGAAAGTGGGGGTTTATGTTGATTTATATTATAAACTAGATAAGAAGCAGGTTTATATCTGTAATTAATAGGACAGCTTCTTTCACATTGAGATTTCAGTCCACAGATCTCTAAAAAATCTATCAAAATAAAAAGAAAGGTAGGCAGTCAATGCTTCAAGCAGGTTAGTGCAGGGGAAATGTAGGATGAACAAAATTCTTACTTTTAGTGCCTTTAGTGTCTGACAGAATAGCAAAGCTCAGTGAGTCACCCTCAAACCATGCAAGATTATATGCTTCATTAGACAGGAAACACAGATATATCTCCACTGATATATAATACAGAGCAGAGTATTAAAATGGATATATATTGGTTCTATTTATATTCTTACTGGCTATGTGCAGAAACTGAAACAGCACCTCCTGCTCCAGGTGGCCAACAGGTATCAGGAAAGTACTCTCTACAGGAACTATCTCCTTGAGCTAATCAATTTAGCTGAGGTAAAGAAGTCAAGGTTCAATAGCCACCTTTCTCACCCTTAACAAGGATATGTCATCAAGTGCTTCTCTCAAATGTGTTCACTGTGGGGTATATCTTTCATCCATGCCAGTCAGTCAGCCAGTCTCATGTTTACTGCCACATGCATTGTGTAGCAGTGACAGTGTATGTATGAGAAAAACAGGAGGGTATTACTGAGCAAAAAGTAAATGTGGCTGCATTTCTAAATACCTTACCATATTGAAGGTGTTAAGCATCGTATGGGATTATGTTACCCAGAATTAGCAATGTCTCAGGCTGGCTACTTAGCTGGTGTAAATTGGTGTCATCCCACTGGTTTCAATGGAGCTTCATTAGTTTATGCTAGCTGAGGATGTGGCCCTGAAATAGGTGTAATATAAGATCAGCATCTCTAGATCAGTTTGTTCATTCTCAACCAATCAGCTTTTCTACTGACATTCTTTTACTTCTTATATGTTGTCACCTTCTTGAATTCAAACACGAAAAAACACCCATCTGCTTATCAAGACATCACAAAAATTTGCACCCTTCCAGGCAGGACTTCAAAACATGTTGTGAGCCCACAGAGTCTACCAAACAGGCAAGGAAAGACACGCTGCAATCTTGAAGCAGGATCCATGGCCCAGCTCAGCACCGTGGCTGCCGTGCGGCAGAAAGCAGCCAACTGAGATACTGAGATTGGGAAGGGGGAAGCACTGATTTTATCAGGTCAGGGCTGTTCCCCTCAGAGGAGGCTAAGCAAGCAAACTCTATTCCTCATTAGTATGAGTCAGGCGATCATAGCTTCTTGTGTCAATTAATGTGGGGCTCTCTATAGTAAGTTCTGCCTATCCCGGGAGAGACGTGTTGTAATTAATTTACCTGCAGTTTGGCTCAGAGGTTGTGCTTTACACGCACACTTTAAGCACAAGCTTTAAGCTTTAAGCACAGCACTTCTAGGAAAAGTGTCCAGCAAGGTCAAAGCCACTTGCATTTAAGAACGGAGACAAGTGTCTGTTCAAGTGCAATGCTGAGCTTTGAACTTGGCATTTTAGCTTTTGGAAGCAGTCTACCCAAGACAGCACAGAGTGGGAATCTGCAGCAGTTCATAGTGTGGACAATGCCTCAGATTTAAGCATTTGGAGTTGACTCTTAAGCACGACTTCAGATTTTGTGAAGGTGTTCCTTGGACGTCTTCTCTTGGGGTGTTTTGTTGACTCAGCCGGGCTTTGCTTGTGAAATCTGAGGGGATCACATCACATGGTTTATCCTGCATTTACTCACGTATAACCCAGCATGACTATACATCAATCAACTAATTTTAGCAATGTTAAAACTGAAAAGAAAATAATGATATCTCATAAATATACTGACACCACTCCATTTTCTCTCTATCTTCTTTCAATTTCTTAACATTTTTTGGACGGGATTTTCAAACAGTATTCAGAATTCTCTGAATTGGTTTATGACTTCCCAGGGTGCTGGTGGTCCTTGTAGTCCTCACATTTCTGGAGGATTTTTTTTTCTTAAGTTTCTCGTTTTCAGTATTTTCTGTCTCCATCCATCCTTTTGCTCCAACTAAATGAGCAAAAGTTATTTGCTGGCTTTGCTGACTTACATAACAGTCAGGCATTGTAATATATAACTTGAGATCTTTGTGTAGCTTCTTTGCCTTGTACAGCAAAGGGGTGCTAAACTTTCATAGCCGCCGAACACTGCACTAAGAGACAACTCAAGAGTGAAGGAAAGGGCACTTACAGTCAAAAATTTCACTGTGAGAGTGACAATGTATCTTATACATGTCATGTCATAGGAGAAAGGTCATCAATATTATATTCTTCCTCCATCATTGGATATGAAAAGTATATTCTGCAAATATAATATTTCTTCCTCATTTCGTTCCCAAAGCTCAAAAAATAAAACCGAGGCAAGGTGTTTGATTTTTTTAGCTCTTTTTTTCTGTAATGAGAAACACAGTGGCACATAAGCTGAAAAAGGATTATAAAATTTTATATATTCTGTAGTTCTTCAGACCTGTTGGGGAAAGAATTAGTAATGTATCTATATATCTGGTAAAAATATCTCAGTGACCTCATACTCACATTTGTGTAAACATCACCTCATCAGTTCCAGATACTTATACAGGAAACAAATCTGAATGCTCCTCTAGTGTTCTATACTTAGGCAGGTCAGCCGGCATATGTCTGGTCTGTAAATACCCAGTTTTACTTGGGTCCTTATTTTAAGGTTTCCCTCTTAAGAGTTTGCTGGAAATGTCCCCCGAGCATTTGCCTGTGTGCCTTTTCCAAAGCAACTTGCCCCTGAGCGTTCCATTGAAAGTTTTATAAAACAAAAAGCAAATATAAAGAAGAGTTGAATTGGTTGGTGAAAGCTTGGTTGGGGTTGAATTACTAAATATTGCCATAATAGTCCTGAACTGACAAAGTGAGTATCAAATGATTTTTCTCTGCTGGCAGTCACTGTGGTACATGACCACAGTGAGGTGTATGTCCCAAACCCCACCTTGCTAGCAGGTTTCTAAAATCAAAATTCTCCTTCAGACTTTTCCTGATAGTATTTCCTAGTGGACTCTAGCATGCAGAACAAATTTCTGACTTTACAGCTTGGGGAGATGTGTGATTACAGTGACATAATAAACTGTGAGTTGCTGGTCGAACAGCACAATGCTTGTGATTCCTTTGAACAGATACCCTGAATTTCACATGATTAATTTTTCTATTATGAAGTAAAATAACGAGAGAGTGTAATAAAATAAGGTGCATGTTACAAAAGTAAATGCAAAAAATAGTAACAATTATAAATCGAGTGTTCCATTAACAATTTTATACTTTTAAAAATATATATTCCCTGCAATATATTTCAAGCATCTACATATATATGAACTACATCAAATTAGGGAAAAATGGAAAGTTTTTAAAAATGTGAAAACCACAATGGATTGCCAGGTTTAAGCTTCTAGAAGGACAGAATACTAGGGAGACCAAAGTCTAGACTTGTCCTCTAGAGAGACAGTATGTAATGATTTAGTAGATAGAAAACTGCTAATATTACAGGACTCTTTAGCAGTATTATTAGCAGGATTGCTACAAAGGTTCAGATTAAAATCACTTAGCTTTATACTCCTTTACAAGGAAAAGAAGCAAGTCATGTATTCATAACTGTATTGCTGCCTCTGGAGGTATGAATACTGATGACAAACTTTCCCCAAGTGACTTGCTTAAAGTTCTAGTTCACGCAGACAATAGCAGAAAATAAATTTGAATCATCAGTCACTCTTTATGCGGTCACTAGACCAACTTTCTCCAACAGCTTCTGATTTTGTTTACTTTCTAATACTACATGTATATTACTGGGCTGTTGTACTTTTTTTTCTTATTTTTTTTCTTATTTTTTCTTTTATTTCTTTTAATGCAGATAATGATATTCCATGTGCAGATTCAGACAGTGTTCTTTCAGCCACACTAATGGAAACAAGGAATCAAGAGGGCTTAAATTATTTGGTGCTAGTCAAAGAAGGCAACCAAGACAAAGGAAGCATCAATTCTGCTGAACTTAGTTAAGTCTGATTCCCTCTGTTTAGAAGAGAGAGAGAAAGAAAAAACTCTTAGAAGAAGACATAAGCCAAGGAAAATATTCTGCATGTTGTCGTACTTACAGAGGTGTCTTAAAAAACCCATCAACTCTTTAATAAAGCTACCAGAAAATATAATAAGATACAGAATGGTGTGTACCAGGATAAGACAAAAATTATGTATCCTTTGATTTTCTACATGTTATGGTTTGCGTGTTTCACAGGAGATAGTTTAAGGTAAAAGAAACATGTATCAGACAGTGATTTTACTGGGGTATTGATTAAACTTATGCAATCACATATGTCTCAGGCACGAGGCAGTCTCCATAGAGGGAGTACTGCTATGCCGCTTAAAAGAACAGACCAACTTGTTCATGAATAAAACCAAACAGTTGAACTCTAGCTTCACCGCACTCAAACAAGAGTTTACAAACTGAAAAAGCAACATAAATACTGAACTCCAAATCAGAAAGCAATTGAAGAGGGGTGACTCGGTTGTCCACTGCTGCGGGTGGTCTGTTTCACCACTTAATTTAAACAAATGTTTGAAGTCATCTTGCATATTAAGTTGCACAGCAGTTGATCTGAGAATCTGGACAGTCTTGTTTTCTTACATTTCTTTGCCTTTCCTTTTTGAATGTTCATCATCCTTGCTCATTTTTTGTCAGACTGGATGAAGGGAAATACTTTTCCTTGGTGTGTTTGGAGATCAACTCAAAATATATAATAAGGTTGTATAGAAATAATTACTGAATGGAAGACAGCAATAGGCTTTTTGGAACCTTTCATCCCAAGCAATATGTTGCAAATATGCAGAGCTATTCACTGACATCTTTCAGGAAGCTAGAAAAATGCCATAATTTTATGCAAATATTTGATAATGGGGCACACTGGAGAGTAGTAAAGGCACTATTTGACATCAGAATGTACACATTTCTAAGATGCAACTCCTCTAAAATCAAGCTTCAAAAGTTTCTTAAATGGGAATTCAACAGAGATGAACAAGAAATTTGGAGTCTGATCATTTTACTAAAATGAAATAGAAATGGACATATTTTGAATTAGGATTCTTCAAAGTCCCTGAAAAAGTCCATTCAAGCATTATATAAATACCTCTTCTTCATCTACAAATCAGTAGATTTGTGAATAACAGCAATTGCAGCACTTCACTGTGCTCAGTAGACCATGAGCAATGGATAAACAAATAAATACTGTATTATATTTCCTTCCTCTTCAAGTGCTGCTTGATGGATTGCACACCCATTCCTTCCGTTTCAGTAATTTAAAAATTGCTAGTGTTTGCTAACCTGCAGCATGTGCTGGCCAGAAACCAGGAGGATCCCAGTTCTGTAGTCACCGCACCTGAACGTCTTCTCCTGTGCGTGTAGTTCCACTTCAGTCAAGAATACTGCTCAGTCAGCAAACCACAAACAAAGGTTTGGAAAAACAGTGGGACTCCATATGATACCTTTTTCTTTAGCAGGAGAAGCCTTCAGCCCTCCCAAAATTTTGTCTAGACAGCACCTTTCACAGGCCTCACAAGCACCTGTGATGTGATATCCCAAGTCAATTCAGTTTTGTGTAGGTCTGTGCTGGAAAAGTATCATGGAAGAGCCTAACCAACACGTGTAAACTGGGTTAGTGGGCAAGATGAGCATCAGTGATAGAGAGCAGACAGGAATAATGCCCTTCAGGTCTTGAAGTAGTGGCAAATATCCAAAGCAGCACAGAAAGAAAAGAGGGAAGGTAATTCTTGTTGTGTTCACATTTTGTGAGTGTTACAAGACTAGAGTCGATTTAATGAAGGATTTAGCACAGCATGATGAGGAAGAAAGTGTCAAGTTTAATACATTGTCAATAAATTAAATCTTAGGATATTTACCAGTGACTATGCCTTTTGCATCTAATAGTATGAAAAATGTATTGGACTGGATAAAAAACAAATTTATTGATCCAAATTTGAGGATCCTGGTCTATAACTTGTTGAATTCTGTGAAAGACACAAAAGCTAACTTTTCCAGTAGAGGCAGTCATCTGAGTCATGCTCAGTGATAGAGTGTGAACTCTGAGCATGGCCCTAGTACAGTAGTACTTGTACATCAGCCATAACTCCACTGTCCCTCCCTCATTTTCCTGCCCTAGAGAAGTAAGTATTCCTCTGAGCTATGGTAAAGCTGAATTTGATATATGCAAATTTAACCTCACTTGCATCCACACATGATGCTACTGGAAGGGAATTTCTTAATCCCTCATGTTTCTGTATCACCCTTCTCTTTACACATCTGCATCACGTCACCTTTTCTTATTGAAGTGTTGCTTCCTTTCTTCATTCAAACTCTGCTTGATGATTCACATTTTTCTTATCAATACTTATTCACTATCAGGAAGTCACCTCTTGTTTTCAAGCAGCCAGGGCCTGATGACAGTTTGCGTGCAACTTTTGGACAGAGCAGGGAAGACACATATATAAGAGGTGATGAGAATGAAAGACCTCTTGGACAGGGAAATGGGAACTACCTGTCCTGTGCTCTTCTCTGTTGTCACCTCCTCCTGTGGCAGATCAAGAGAAAGAGTCAAGAAATCCTTGAGTTCAAGTGTCTTGACTTTCAAGGTGATAGCTTTTAAATAAGTATAGATGTGTTTAAGGGTGACAATGTCATTTAAGAGAAATAGGTGTTTAGGGGAGTAAAGAATCCTGATATATCAGAAAGGTTATATGTGAGATAAGGGTAGTAGTATAAGGCAATTTTCAGCTGCTGTAAATCAGGTTAAATATGTTAAACTAAGCTGATGTTCAGCAGTAGAAAAAATGTCTCCAAGCGTTTAGCTTAGACTTATACAGCTTGAAAGGATGATTTGTTGAGATATGAAACACAAAAGACATATTTGGTTTAATCATGGTGGACTGAAAAACTTGGGGTGTCAAGATGATTTCTTTGCCTTTTTAATATTTAACATTCAGTTCTCATCTTCTCTGGGAGACCATTTTGTCAGTCATTCAATGGCATCATCACAATATTTGAGAAACTTAAAAATGACCAACCAGAAAGGCAAAATGTTGTGCAGCTACACTGCTAACACAAGTTTTTCCTGTTAGTCTTCGCAACCTGCAGAAACTAATTAGTGGTGAGGACAAGAAAGGCAAGAACTAAGTTCACCTCCACCTAACTTATCTGAGAACTTCAAGCCAGGGCCCAGGGCTGAGACTAAAGTTTCTCAGCTTTCCTGGTATCCTAGATAAGAGAGAGTAATAATATTCCCTAGATCATAAGGTCCCTCAAAATTAGGGTCTCTCACCACTTGTGTAGAAGGGCACAGAGATCATTATAGCAGTGTCACTGCACCACTGCTGTCCACAGCTGTTTTCAGCAGAGAGTGTTTTACCATCTATTTGAACTGACTAATGTCTCCAGGTTATCTCCTCTTCTTTTAACTTTCTTTGGTATCTGAGGCATGCTATCTATGATGGTTTGAGTCCTCAGGTGTGGCTTTACTGAGCATAACCAGGTGAAATTGATCCTCTGTGATTCAGGTTTAGAACTATGCATTTTAATAAAAACTGTGAAGGCAAGTTTTATTCTAGATTCAAATTTAACTCTTTCTATACAAAGCTGATATTAATTAAGCTATAACAGACCTGAAAATAGATGCTACAGTAAAGAATGTCTGTAAAATAGCCCTTGCAGGTCTGATAATTATTAAAAATTTCTAACTCACCTTCATTTCTTTTGATTCATTCCTGAAAATTTTTGTTACACACACACTGTGGAGTGAGTTGCAGGAACTTGCATACCAGCTGGATTTTTCAAACAATCATGGCTCTATTTATAATGGCACTTAGCAACTCTAACTGACATTATGTTTTAACTCTAAAAAATAACCAGAAACCCAGGGTCTCAAAGCCAAGTGAAGATGCCAAAATATTGTCATTATTGTCACTGACATGACTGATACTGCTGTATAAATTTTATTTTTTATAATGTGTTAACTTCTTTGTGTGACATGTTCCATTTGGAGGACATTCATCACTGCTTTCTATCTTTTACGGTAAGAACAGAGCTGTAAAATAACCACTCCCTGTTTGGATATTAATCCCTTTTACAATTCTGTTGACATAGCTGGATTTTCTTTCTGGAATAGACTAGACTAGAACCAATCAGGTTGGAAAAGACTTCTAAGACCACTGAGTTCACCCATTAACCCAGCACTGCCAAGTGCACCACTAAGCCATGTCCCTCAGCATCCCATTTACATGTCTTTTAAATACCTTCAGGCATGGTACCTCCCCCACTTCCCTGGGCAGCCTGTTCCAATGCTTGACAGCCCTTTCTGAGAAGAAATGACCCATAAAATCCAATCTAAACCTCCCCTGGTGCAACTTGGAGTTGTTTCCTCTCATCCTGTCACTCATTTCTTTGGAGAAGAGACTGATCCCCACCTTCTTACAACCTCCTTTCATGTATTTGTAGAGAGTGATAAGGTTCCTCTTGAGCCTCCTTTTCTCCAGACTAAACAACCGCAGTTCCCTCAGCCGCTCCTCATAAGACTTGTTCTCCACACCCTTCATCAGCTCTGATGCCCTTCACAGATTCACAGAATCGTTAACGTTGGAAAAGACCTCCAAGATCATTGAGTCCAACCTTTGACTGACTGATCACTATTTTGTCAACTGAACCATAGCACTGAGTGCCATGTCCTGTCATTTCTTGAACACCTACAGGGATAGTGACTCCACCACCTCAGCAGTCCGTTCCAATGAAGAAATTCTTCCTAATGCCCAACCTGAACCTATCCTGGCACAGCTTGAGGCTATATCCTCTTATCCTTCTCCCTTGCCTGGGAGAAATTGCCCCAGCTCAATATAGCCTCCTTTCAGTCAGTTGTAGAGAGCAATAAGGTCCCCCCTGAGCCTCCTTTCCTCCAACTAAGCAACCCCAGCTCCCTCAGCTGCTCCTCACAAGACTTGTGGTCTGGAACCTTCACCATCTTCTTTGCCCTTCACTGGACATGCTCCAGCACCTCAGTGTCTTTCCTGTAGTGAGGGGCCCAGAACTGCACACAGGATTCGAGGTGCAGCCTCACCAGTGCAAAATACAGGGGGACAATCACTGCCCTGGTCCTACTGGCCACACGATTTCTGACACAAGCTAGGGCGCCATTGGCCTTCTTGTCCACCTGGGCACATGCTGGATCATGTTCAGCCAAATGCCAACCAGCGCCCCCAGCAGGGCAGTTTTCCAGCCACTCTTCCCCCAGCCTGTAGCGCTGTATGGGGTTGTTGTGGCCCAGGTACAGGGCCTGACACTTTGCCTTGTTGAGCCTCACCCCATTGGCTTTGGCCCATCAATCCAGGCTGTCCGGATCCCTCTGCAGAGTCTTCCTGTCCTTCAGCAGATCAAGACTCCCACTCAACTTGGTGTCACCTGCAAACTGACTGAGGGAGCACTCAATCCCCTTGTCCATACAATTGATGAAGGTATTAAAGAGGACTGGCCACAATACTGAGCCTGGGAGGGCACCTCTTGGCACTGCTGCCCGCTGGATGTATCTCCATTTACCACCACTCTCTGAACCTGGCCATCCAGCCAGCTTTTTACCCACTGAGCAGTGCACCCATCCAAACCATGAGCAGACAGTTTCTTCAGGACAATGGTGCAGGAGACAGTGTCAAAGTAGACAATATCCACAGCCTTTCCCTCATCCACTAAGTGGGTCATCTTCCCATAGAAGGAGATCAGGTTAGTCAAGCAGCACATGCCTTTTGTAAACCCATGCTGCCTGAGCCTGATCCCCTGAGTGTCCTGCATGTGTTGTGTGATGGCACTCAAAGTGATCTGTTCCATTGACCTTTTCTTCAGAGAACGTTTTCGGAAATGCCTGTCTCCATATAGAAATAAATTTCTGGGGAAAAGTGTTGCTAAAAATCTCTTTAGCATTCTTTGATTCAATTTTATATTATGAGTAAAATACTTAATCCTGATGGCAGCAATACAAGAAAATGTAGTGTCAAAGTGACTAGAGCTGCAAATGCCTTATAGTTACCGTATTTGCACAGTTGTGTTTTGGCTCAGGTCATGGAGTTCTGCAGGTCCTAAGCAGAATATATGTTTCTGGGGCATGAAAAGCAATAAAAGATATGTGAGTAATAGGATGGCTTTTAAAAAACAAGCCTATGTGCACAGAGGTTGGACTGTGAATAAAAACTTACAACTGTTACTCTAAGGACTATGCAAATATGAAAATTGCAAATTCTTATCTCATCTACGTGGGTTCTTTTTAAATTGCAAAAGTGGCAAGTTAAGTGGCAAAGGAAAACAGTAAAATGCCCTTGGAAATACACTTCCAAAGAGTGTAAACAAAATCAAATACAAGTGTCCTCTTAAACACAGGATTTGGATTTTCTTAGCAGAATAAACTCTCTGCCTTGACTCTCTGTGCACTCACAGAGAAGTGGAGGTCATGGCTAGTGACAACTGGGAGCTGTTCCTGGAGGCTTTCTTGCCTTTTTAGGTTATGAGGGTCTCTGTGTGTTTAGGATAATATGATTGACGGCTCCACTCCGGCCCCAATTAGCACCCTATAATTTATTAGCTTCTGCTTTCAGATTATGCGCTAACTTCACAAATATTTCAACCACGGAAACAGCAGCTATCAAGTGTCTCTTTCCTGATCCAGCTCGCTTGGACTGCAGTTAAATACAAGGAGGGAGCTGTGTAGGTCTGTCAAAAGAGAATAATCATTTGTGTCTGTGTGCAACTGGGTCTGTCTCAGTTCTTTAGGACCCAGCTTCTGGAAAAAAGGGGTTGTTCCACTGGATAAGGATCAGGAGTTTAGGGCTTGGTTCCTGCCACAGGGGTAGGGTGCAGGATTGAGACCAGTGTGCTGGCTCTTCCTGAGAGGGTCTGTGTTTGTCCAATTCTGTTTATCATGTAAATACTGACTCCATGCAACAACACTGATAGGAAAAATTTGTGTCCCTCCTAACACTGTTTCTTTGCTCCTCGCTGCTGCAGTGTGGGGCCAGAGTAGGAAGTGCTGGAGGGAAGAGCCTGGGTGAGGCAGGAGAATAGAGATGGGATGAGATGCAGGGTCAGGGCTGGGGCCAGAAGTCAAGAAGTGGAGAAGTTGTTGTGGGTGACATGAAGGAGGAGGGCACCTTGCAGCCATACCTGGGTCAGGTAGGGCAGAAGAAAATGTGCCATGCAGCACATGGAGCATCGTCATTAATATCCAGTGTGTACATCTCCTAATGGGACAGCACTCCTGCCGGGTGTTTATCCTGCCTTTACCATGAATGAAAAAACCACTCCAGTCTTTGGCCAGCCGTGCTTTTGTGGGCTGCAGCCGAGCAAGGCAAATAGAAGGGCCCATGCACGAGAGTGGAGCCCAGGGGAGTGCTCCCCTGCACCCTGCAGCCCAGCATCCCTGCATCCCTGCACCCCTGCATCTTGCACTCCTGCACCCCACCACTTCTGCACACCTGCACAGTTGCACTCCTGTGCTCCTGCACCCCTGCATGGGCTCCTCCAGCACCTTTCCTGTCTCTCGCAGGACCTGATGCAGAGAGAGTAGGGGCAGGAGGATGGGGACACGACATCCCAGTGCCTCTCTGCTACAGTTTGCATTCACAGGTCTGATGCACATTATTCACCAGTTACACCTGGCTAAGGAGGCACAGAAGGTGCACCACAAAGGTAACTCCTCCTGTATGATTAGAACTGGACATCAACAGCCCAGGCTGAGTCACTTGTCACTACAGTCAGTTTAGATAACAGTGCTACCATGCTTGGAGCTAAATTAACAGTGTGATTTCCTAGGCTGTAGTCCCTAAGCTTGGAAACTGACTGAAGTGAAGCTTTTTTCCTTTTCTCTTTCTTTTCCTTCCTTTCCCTTTTCCTTTCCCTTTCCTTTCTTTCCCTCCCTCTCCCTTTCCCTTTCCCTTTCCCTTCTCCTTCCCCTT